>KK116274.1:215998-258327 GCA_000611955.2 Stegodyphus mimosarum
CAATGTAGATAGGGTGAAGAGTCTCTAGATACAAAGTTGATAGCTTTAAAGGTGTTGGGAATTGGTTGGGATGAACAAACTGACACGTTTTATTTTGATACCAGAAATCTGGAAACGTTTCTTTTAAAAAGAACTAACACAAAAAGACATTTACTACAAGCGGTAGGTCGACTTTTCGATCCAATAGGTTTTATAGGACCATATACTATTAGAGCTAAATACTTGATGCAAAAAATTTGGTGTTTAGGATTAGACTGGGATGAAAAATTGCCCAAACAGTTGGAAATTTCTTGGAATAAATGGTGCGATGAGATCCAAGATGTAAAGGAAATAATTATTCCCCGATATTATTTTCAAAGGTCTTTGCCCAGTTATGCAATCACAATTCAATTACACTGTTTTTCAGATGCATCTAAGAAAGCTTATGGTACTGTTGCATACTTACGCATAGAATTAAAAAATGGAAATATCATTTCTAGTTTTGTAGCATCAAAGGGCAGGGTAGCTCCGTTAAAAACCCTTTCGATTCCTAGATTGAAGCTCAAGGGTGCACTTTTGTCTTCAAGATTGAGCAATAAAATTTTAACTGCACTAAGTTTTCCAGTTACTCGATATTTTTGGACAGATTCCTCAATAGCTTATTACTGGATCAAAGGTGATCCAAATAGACATAAGGTGTTCGTGAAGAATAGAATAAAAGAAATACAAAAATACAGCAATCCAAAAGAATGGCATCATTGTATGGGAAAGAATAATCCCGCCGATTTCATTTCTAGGGGTTTATCCTTAGGCGAGCTCAAGGGTAATCACCTTTGGTGGCATGGACCCTGCTGGTTGACAATGAATAACACAGCATGGCCATCCTCCTTAGAATCGATAGAAGAAACCAAATAGATGTCGATAAGTTAGAGTTTAAGAAGGCAGTTGTTGTAAATGCAACTGTTGAAAATAGCCAAACTGAAAACGATTTGATCACAAGATACTCCTCATTCAGTAAATTAATTAGAATAACTGCTTTATGTCTGAGATTTATAAATAACTGTAAAGTGAACCCAAAGTTAAGAACAGGCTTCATATGTGCTTCTGAATTAAGGCATGCTACTGAAGTTTTAGTAAAACTCGTACAGTCAACTGAATTTCGAAGGGAAATAAAGTGCTTGAAAAACGGGCAATCTATTCCAAAAAATAGTAGAATCTCATCTCTAGACGTATTTCTTGACAAAAATGAGGTACTGAGAGTAGGAGGAAGACTTCAGTATTCTAAGCTTTCTGAATTTCAGAAACATCAGATACTTTTGCCAAAGGCTCATCATTTCACTAATTTAGTTATTGAATTTTATCATAAAAAATCCTTGCATTCTGGTGTACAGACTACATTATTTTTAATAAGACAGTCATATTGGATACCGTCTGGTCAAGATCGAGTTAGAAGAGTAATAAATAAGTGCATCACTTGCTTTAGAACGAAGAATCAAACCGTAAGTCAGATGATGGGTAATCTACCTAGGGACAGAGTCGTACCTTCTAGACCTTTCGAGAAGGTCGGATTGGATTTTGCAGGACCTATAATTACGAAACCTAATTTGAAAAGGTCAAAGGTGACTTTAAAGTCTTATATTGCATTATTTATCTGTTTTTGCACTAAGGCAGTGCACTTAGAAGTCGTTTCTGATTTAACAGCAGAAGCTTTTCTAGGCTGTTTACGACGATTTATTGCCAGAAGATCCAAACCAGCCGTCATCTGGAGCGACAACGCCACGAATTTCAAAGGTGCAAGAAATATTCTTAACGCATATAATGAAATTTGCAAATCTAACGCAATTCAAGGATTTAGTGCAGAAGAAGGCATCCAATGGAAATTTATCCCGCCTGCTTCTCCACACTTTGGCGGACTGTGGGAAGCAAACATAAAATCAGTGAAACGGATTTTGTTAAAGATAGCAAAATCAGCTATCATGAATTTTGAAGAGTAATTACTTTAATTACTCAGATAGAAGCAGTTCTGAATTCCCGTCCATTATCACCGCTTTCTTCCAATCCGAATGACTTACAGCCTTTAACTCCGGGACATTTTTTGACAGGAAACGCTATGTTATCCTTTCCTGAACCACATACTGCTCCCGATTCTCCTTCATTTCATTCCAGGTGGGAACTAGTTCAGAGACTCCAAGCTAAATTTTGGAACCGGTGGCATTCAGAGTATCTAAATCAACTCCAGACTCGTGTTAAATGGAGCATTTCGCAGCCGAACATACAGATTGGTCAACTAATACTGCTAAAGGACTCCAACTCCAATCCTTTGCATTGGCCATTGGGTCGCATCCAACAAGTGTATCCTGGTGCTGATGGTCTGGTCAGAGTAGTTGAAGTTAAGACGTCTGCAGGTGTTCTTCGGCGAGCCATCAGCAAAGTTATTCCCCTACCATTTAAAGACTGATATATGAACTTGAAAAACTTTTATTTTATATTTTAATAATTTACCAATTTAATACTTAGTTAGTCTAATTTTATTATCTTTAAAATTTATTTGAATATCTGAAAACTAATATGTAAACTCCATGAGAGACAATGAGAGTTAAGCGGGGAGAATGGTAAGACCCGCCTAACGCTAGAGGGCGCTGAGAGCGTCTTTAGGTGTACAGTGAGAAGGAAGATGTGACGCAGTAATGATGTAAGATTCTGAGATTGTGAAATTATTATTATTTAATTAAATCAATTTATATTTATTGATTGTTTATCATTGAAATTTATATGATAATATGATTGCTGAATCTCCGCACTATCTAACCATTGGAATTACCACTGAAATTTGATCCACTGATGCGCAGCATTGTTGAAAGTATCTACTGCAGGTGTACACATCTCACCGACAGACTTTCCTCGTACGATATGATCAACGTATTTTGGAGAAGTCTTTCTGTGTTTTACTTTCTTTGGCTCGATTAAAAATAAACTTTTCTTGTTTATCTATATTTCAATCTTAAGAATGCTGGTTAGAAATAATGATCCTCAACTTCGTTTCAATGAGTTCACAAAGAATGTTGCTTACGATCTTCAAAAAGTGCTAAGTTCGAGAGTCTAATATGATAAAGAAGATTTCGTTGGTACCTTTTTATAGACTTGATAACTCTTCAGAGTGAAAAATCTTCATAAGAGAAGCTAATTATGAAGCATTTATTGTTAAAGAATTCTCAATATGGAAAACTTCATTGTCATCTTTATCGTATTTTTGCTCTTCTGCAAATTCTTCAGGCCTCTTGTAGAATTTCCGAAAATCTGTTCTTTATGAGGTATTTCTCCCGCCCTTTTAGTATGCCTTCGTGGTATAATGATCAGCACACTCGGCGCATATCGAGAGGTCCGTGAAAATAGCTGTATTTTTATCTATTGTAAATAACAAGAGCTTCTAGTTGGATTTTTCACATTGTAGTTCAAATACATAGTTCCTTGCATAATTAATACACAGTTTTTAAATGAGATACTAAGATTTTAGTTGCTTGTTTTAATAGAGCTACTATTCAAAAGTTAGCACTGTTTTGCCTTATTTCAGTTTTTCTCACCGTAGTTAATCCAGATGTAGCTGGAATATCACTGTTTGGGATTATCAGTGGATCAAATTCCGATGTCTTTTCATCTGCCTTGTTCAGGAAGAAAGTGAAATTTCCTTAGTTTTATATTTTCATCATTAATTTCGCCTGTCGTTCAGACAGTTCGGATTGATTACCTTCAGTGTTAATTTTTTCAGTAACTTGATTGAATATGTTGCATATATTTCACATCTTCTGCCAGAGGAAAAATTCATAGCAAAAGTAAAAATTTGTATTGGGAGAAAAATACTCCAAAATTTGGCATAAATAACTTAAAATAAGATTGCGCAGTGAAAAACAATATTTGTCTCTAAAAACGTTTCCTCAAAGCACTGAATTAATTCTTATTCGATAATGGTGGCGATGGTGGCGGTAGTGGAGTTTCTGGCGCATAACCTAAAAGGCTGTGATGCACCCGACACAAGTTAAAATCGAAAGCAGAGTTATATGATCTAATAAAATAATATAATGACGTACACTGAAATGAAAAAGTATATGAAATTTAAATAATGATTTCAAATGTAAAACAGAGGTTAAATTCGTATTTGGAATAAATTTTGGATAGTACTGCAAGTTACTACGTTAAAATTATCGAAAATCTAATCATTTCACGTGATTTCCTCAAATTTTGTTGCATCAAGAACAAATAGTCTTCATCTGTAACATTAAGAAAGTGCATATTTGTTGGCTTTTTATATTTTACGTGTAGTTAAAATATTAACTATGACGAAAGATAAAAATCGAGTGTCTGTTACAACTAAGATCTAAAATAAATGCAGATCGAAAAGAATGTATCTGTAATACTTATTAATATTTTAATAATACTTATTATTACTTTAATAAGTTTTATTTGTTTTTAATTCGTTCATTGCTATTATTCGCTGTGCATAATAATAAAGAAAAAATTGAACAACATTTTTCATTGATAGCTTTAAGAAACAAGCACCCAAACAAAAACAAAATAGAGTGTTATGTAAAAGAATCTAAAGAAAAGACAAACCCCTTGCTAGACTTTTCCGCGCTAATTTAAAACGAAAAGAGCATTTAAAAGAAAAAAAAATCCTTAAAAGAAACATGATTATCTTTTATTTGCTCTTGTACTGGTAGAAAGATTAAAATATTCAGCTGTTTATTTTCTTTTATGTCTCAATTCAGGCTTTTGCATTTCATAAACTAAAAGATCTTTCAGTGTTTAGGAAATTTTTGTTCGAGAAGGAAAACTTCTTTTTATCAAAACTTTACTTTAAAAAGTGTTTTATTTTTTAAACTAAGGAGTTTTCTTCGAAAACAGGTTTTAGTTAACTTAAAACATCCTAAAATTGCAGCTTATTAACTCGATTCCCGCTGGTAAGCCCCATGCAGCCAACAAATACTCAACAAATGAATCTTTTTCAGATTTTGTAAAGTTTCATTTTTATTTTCTGATAATTTGCTTAAATGTCAAATGCAAATATTCGAAATATGTAAAAATGGAATATTCAAAGTATTCCACACATATTCGAAGCCAATTTTTTGCCCTTAATTTTTAGGTGAATGGATGGTAACCATTTAAAAAAAACACACACAGCTAATTTCAGGCATTCGACTTAGCAAAAGAGTAAATATTAGGGGATTAAAATAATAACTATTTTGTTTTAATATTTTACCGTTTTTATTTTCTCTGACTATCTTACATTTTTAATGCTTTACATGCTTGTTATTTTGCAATTAAAATTTCTTCTTGTGCACTTCTAAATAAAGGGTTAAGCAAATGCGTATGTTTATTTATAATATTAAACTGTTGTTATGTCCTTTAATTCATTATAATATAAATGCAACATAAATTTAGATTTTGTTTTATTCTGTGGAAAATTTAGTCTCTACTTCATTCATAAACTCAAAGAAAACTTCTTATAAGAGCCAACTGGTTTCATTTCGCACATTTCGCCTCCCGACAAAATATAAATTATTACTACTTGAGAAATTTTTGTTTTAAGCTTCGTGCGCAGGCGATGCAATTAAATAAATGCAAAGCTATATCTTGAATAATTCTTTTTTTATTAAATAAAGGTACAATTCCCACCAAGATGTTAATTTACGATTAAATAATATCACAGTGTTTTTTTTAACCATTTCACTTTGCTGCTTTTGTTTATTTTTGTTTTACTCATTTTAAGTATAACATCTTATGATGCAATTTTCTCCCTTTCATTTCGGGAGAGGAAAGGATCATTTTTAAATGCTGAAATGGCTTAAAAGTTTTACAAATCAGATAATAATTTATTTTATCCTTAGGATTTGTATCATTTTAATGTTGTAAATATGTGAATTTTTTTAAACTTTATAGTAAATTTTTACAGTTGTTACTTTCTACTTTTAAGTTTGCCCCTTTCATATATATGTAAAATATAAAAAAAATACAATGACTTTGCTCTACGCGAACAGGCAAGCTATAATTAACTTTCCACAATTTCAGGATCTTCCCCCCTAGACCAGTACTTTCAAGAATATTCTGGCATGTTACATAACCGCTCGTTAAATACCGAGTATCAGCCATTTTTTGTCAGACTACTTTCTTCTATCGCTGCTGCCAGACTCTGCTGCTACTAAAGTTGTGTAAGTAAAAAAGCTAAATCCTTCTGTGTTGTCATTTCGCCGTCACTCAGCAACAACAACGCCCGAACTCTGATGCAGAGATCGCCAAGCTTCGCCATTCCTGTGCCTACCCGCAAAAATATTACATATATATGTGTATGTATGTATGTATGTATATATATCTATATATATAATACAGTTAATATATACTGCATTATATATAAGTAGAGGGAAAATGAGAGTTCTGAGCCAGGGAGCGGGAGTTGAGGGAGCTCCCGAGAAGGCATGGTCAGCCGCGGGAGGGAGGCTTATCTGAAAATGGAGATAGGAGAGCCTTATCTGTCAGTGGATATGGTGAAAGTTGTTGATACATCAGAATGAAGAGAACTTGTTTCTAGTTATTTTCTTTAGATTATGCTTGGTATTTATACATTCTTTATGAAATAAAAGGAATTGTAAAACTATTTTCCAAAAGAAAAATTTTTAACTGTGATTAAAGATGAATTTAAACCAATGATTTCTTTCGTATAGATTCAGGAATTAAAACTTTGTTTAAAATAATAATATTTTTGATAATAACCGTTTCAGAGTATAATAATGTTTAAGAATATGAAGTAATTATTTTTTAGCATTATGTGTAATTCATGAATTAAAGTCATAATATTATTCTGATAATTGAGTTCATACTTTTGAACTTTAATAATATTTTTTCCTTAAAAAATTTTTTACCTTAGTTTTAAACGATTTATTTTGCGAACATCAGTTTTATTCATCTTTCATTATTCTAAAGACTTATATTTTTCGTTATTTATTGCCCATCACTTCCTAAATTTACTAGTCCTCTTTTGATATTTATGCTATTCCATATTTTTTATATTCATCTTTGGCTTCTAAATTTATATTATGTATAAGCCCATATATTCTCTATTATTTCTTTCAGTTCTTATTTCTTTTCTCTTGGAATCTAATTTTATATGCATCCGTATTTCACACCAAATTTTATATGATCTTCTTGAAAAAATACTAAAATTTGATTATTTTTCCGAACTGGAGGCAGAAGTTTGATTTCTACTACTTTCACAAACGATTCCACAACCTTTTTGCCTCTTATCTACTTAAACTTTAATTCCTTACGTCACCTGATACATTAATCACTATTACTACACATTTACAATACTAGTACAGATTGCCCACACTTGAACTGAACTGTTACACTGCTTTGGGTGAGATATTATATCGTCTCTTACTTTCTTACTTCTAATTCAATGTACATAAACTAATGTATTTTCCTGAAGGTAGAAATTCGTTATAAGGATTGCATATGAAGGGAATATCAAAGGGAAAGGAAAAAAAACCTCCTCTCCTTCCGTCTAGGTAATTTTAAGCTACTTTACAAAAGAAATAATTTCCTCTTGTTTCAGTGAAATGTCATCAAATCATTCGGAGATTTTCGTTAAATTTTAGGAATCGCTTTGCGTTTTCACTGAAAGGTAACCACCAGAAAGTTTCAGGTTTGGACAAACTGCGAGAATTTTCCATATTTGTAGGTCGACTTTCAAAGATTTTGTTGTCAATGAATTTTATTACTTACCAAATATTGAAATGTTTACCGATTTTTATTTAGGAATGTACCTCCTTGTTGTTCGTTTTCTTAAACAGTATATTCCATATACGACAAAGTTCTTCGATCAAGTTAGAGAATGTATGAATTTTTTTTCTTAAAACCTACATATCTATAGGTTTATACGAAATGTACAATATTAAATATTTTATAACGTCTAAAGGTGGGTGTAACTAAAATTGCATCTTCTACCCTCACTGCCTAGTTAATATATTTGGTCGGATTTTGATTTTAGCAAAGTTTTGTTTGAAGATACAACACATCTGGGGCGAGTGTAAAAGTTCCTTTAGTTTCTACACTTGTTGAACCTAAATATCTAGCGTTCATATTCTCTGCCCGATATACAGCTGTTTAGAGCAAGCGGCAAGTGCTTTATCCAGAATACCTCTAGAGATTACATCTTTGTTTTCATCTACGTCTCTTGCCCTACAATTTCCATAAACCACTGGTCCGAACGAGTACGTGATAAAGCAAGACATAAAGGAAAGAAACTGACATAAAGCCTATAGAAGTACTAAAATTAAAATCATAAATATCGTAAAGCTCTGTAATAATTGATAATTTTCCTATCTGCAACATGAATTGGAAATATTTTGGAGTAATATATTGGATCTCTTATACAGTTGAAATCTTTCCAATTTCAATAAATTTTGCATTTTAGAAAGCAATGCTGCGAATTTTACAAGTCTTAAACCTTCGAAAAATAATATCGAAAACGTGTAGAGTATCCATATTAAAACCTTTACTGTTTGTTTTCTTGTATAAAAACAAAATCTTGAAAAACGAATTTTGAAAGATTTTAGTTTCATAAAATTTATGAGTTGACGAGTAATTTTCATTTCGCAGTATTTCACAAAAATTTTTGGATTATTATCATTTGTAATAGCTTTCAGATCTTCGGAAATATCGTCGCTTTCCCATTACAAGTTAAAGAATTTCCGGATTTTATCTTCGACTGCTGTTGACTGTTCAACCTACAAATAAATACGGAAATAACTACTGAAAATAACCAATAACGTTGTATTATTTAATAAAGTTATTACAAGTTTTGAAGATTAAGAATTCATTAGCTCTTCCGCTTTTATGCATATAATGTACAGTAGAATTCAGCTTCTGGGACTTTACATTTTCAGTATATGCAATATAGAAATATAGAATTTATCTGACACCTAAGCAAAAGGAATAGAAATGCGAATATCTAGGGTTTGTATATTTTGGAAGAACACATTCCACATACCTTACAAATTACATCTTGTAATATTTTTATATTATTTATTATTTATTATTTTATTTTATATTCTCAATATTTCCAATGAGGAATATTATATATATATATAATTATATATATATATATACTAAACTCAGTAGCGCAACAGTTCTAGTTGACCGTCACATGCAGCGCCCCGATATCTGCTTTCCTGACTGTAGGCCCCCGTGGTGCATAACATATGCCCTGCACAAGCGGTCAGCTTGTCACAGGACCCCCGGTGTTTAGACCCCAAGCGAACTTGGTACTCATTTTATAGACCCACTCAAGGAATGAAAGGCTGAGTCAACCTTGCCCAGCCCGGGGATTCCAAGCATTTTCGCGAATTATGTTGATCAAAATTGATTTCACATTTCTTTAATTCTTATTTTGCATATTTATAGGAAATTTTGAAATTTATTGGTATTCAACTTCACTTCTTTTGAGTCTTTGGTGAAATTGGTTTTAAATTTCTTACTTTTTGTCTCTCTCTTTCTATATATAATACTGATATTTTTCTATTATGGTATGACAGATTTCTAACGATACTTCTTCTTTGTATCGCAGATATTACACGTTTCTATTTCTTCGATAGATCGTTATTCATTTCTTCAATGATATCTTCATAAATTTTAATTTTCAATTCCACATAGCGTCATTATCTCAGTTTTTGGTTACTGTTATATATTAAATACAAGAAACTCAGCTCATAGAATAAAATCCCGACACTTACAAAGAGAGTTCTTTTTTGCATTTTATTTAACATTGAATGGCGCTAAACTGTAATCTTGACTTGCTTGCTGAGCAATTTCATCTAATCTTGAGTACGTCAAATTTGATTCTTTGCATTCGTATTTTGACTTCCAAAACATTTATTTATTTATCTTATTTCTCGATATTTCCAATGAGGAATATTTCTCGGAAGTAGAATGGTTAACACTTTCACATACATTTTATTAGATTTTCTACATAATTTTAAAAATCTGCACTGATAGCTTTACTCACGCATTGATATCTTAAAATAAATGTATCCAATGAGGAACATATCTAGCATCATTTCAGTCTTCAAAAATTTTGAAAAATTTCTTACTCTAATTTCTAAAATTTTGGCAAAGTGTTACATAAATTTATTAAGCACTTATTTAATAACACGGTATTCATTTCGAAAGAACTGTCTTAGAGAATATCAGATTTTACAAAATTTAAAATCTCTTTCATAAATTTCGTAATTAAAATTCATAGGAAACTCACAATGAAAGCAGTAAGTTCTTACTTTTTTTTTATAACATACAGTTTGGGCCATAACGTTCATATAAATTTTACAGTCAAATCTTGCAACAATGAGAGAAAAATCATTCGGTAAGAAATAAAACGGTTTTCAAAGCCAAAGGGTGAACTAACATCAACGTGAAACGCTAAATCTGTCAAAGAACTGTAACAGTTACTTGAGAGAAATATAGGATAAAACATTTATCAGAGCGTTTATTGTATATTGAATTTCCTGACGAAATGATCTGTACTGAATTTCTATAAAGAAAATTTATAAAAATATAAAATTTTTTTTCATCTTATAAAATTTAATTTTTTTAAGTTACTTATTAATATTTAATTCAAAATGCTTACAGAAAATTTAAAACTGTATTCAGAAATGCGAATGCAAACAATTTCATATTAATTTTTATTTCTGGATGCATTGTTTTTACTTCCTCGTACAAAGAAAAAAGGAAGTACTGTAATCGCGAAAAATTTCGCGGATCATATTTCAACGAAAATATTCATTTTGACTGCTGTCGAATGCAATTTAACGATGTTTTTGCGTGATAGCTGAACTTAAAGACAGAATAAAGGACTCTTTCTCCCCTCCCCCAAAAAATATTATAAAACTTATTTGAAATGGATTCTGAAGAGATTTTTTCGTGGCGTTTATACGTACGTACTTATGTATGTATGTATCTCGCATAACGCAAAAACGAGAGCCTCAGAACGTTGAAATTTTGTATATAGAACTGCTATAACATGTAGATGTGCATCTCCTATTTTGGTTGCAATCGGCCGCACCAAAACTATATATATATATCCACTCTGTTGTTCGGCTCAGTGAGCTCAGTTTCTTTATTCTTTTATGTTTGCAAATAGTGCATTTTTTGCATTAAAAATGATTGAATTATGTTGTTCTTATATTCCGGCTAAGATTTTTATAATTTTAGTTAACTTTCATGTTATACTACAGAATTATCAACAATTTAAAAGTTGTACGGCCGAAAAAATTCTGTATAGAAGGCTGCTTTCTATATTCATTACCCATGAAAATGTCTGCTAGATTTTATTGTATCCGATTTCGGTTTGGATGTATATTGGAAGAAAAGGAATCATAGTATAATAGGAGAGATTCATTTTTAAATTAAAATCAAGAAAATACAATTTATTCATGACATTTTGAGAAACTTTAAAATTTCAGCGCTAAACCCGTAACGCTCGGAGGGTTAAGTGCGGCTAAGCCTAATTATTTTCACCATAGCGGCCATATTTGTTTACATTTGAAACTTAGCAGAATAGTAGATTTGTTGCCAATCTAGAGAAACTAAGCTTCGCAACAACAAAGATAACACCTTCTTTTATTATTGCGAATTAAATCATGCTTAATCCATTCTGTAATCTATTCGAGGAAATGAGTGTTTAAGATTTACTTCGTAATTTTTGATATAGATATTTTGATTTTTTATATATTTTTGCCTTGTCGCGAAGGAAGAACTGAATTATGAGAAATACTGAATCGTCTCTGAAAAAGTATTTCTTTTTCTTTTTTTAATTTCTTTTACACACATCTTTTTAGATTTATTATAGTATTTGAATAGAACATGTGGCAACGATTAGATAATTCTCAGATGATACTATTTTTGTGCATTCTGAGTTACAGAATGAATGAGATGTAACGCTGTTTAGTGGACCTAGCGCCAGAGTGCCGCTATGTAAACAAATATAGTGAATTTTAAAAAGTGTGTTTATTCTATTGTGGTTTATGCGCTATCGACGAAGTAGATTTAATTCAATCCAGTAAGTTTGAATGAAATGCAAAATGCGTATAATTTAATATTTTGTACAAGGCAGACATGTGATGTACACATCAGATTTTTTATTTCTGAAATCTGAATTACATTATGCTATGTTTTCTTGTAAATTGTTTCCCTTTTTAATACATTGTATTCATAATAAAAAAAAATAGATACATAGCTTGGGTTTAACTGTATTGGTATGTATATTCCGTTATTTCTGAGGATGTAGTTTTACAGTTTCAGTTTTCCTGTTTTTTCCGATTATTTTCTTTTTATTTATCTTTTGCTGTTTCACTGCAACAAGTTATTTTCTTGTGCAATGTATTTTCTTGTAATACTGAGGTTCATTATTTTTTTTCTTTACTGGTTTTTAAAAGTTAAATAACAAGGTTTATTTCGAATTTTATATTGTGCTTGTTACATTTCAGTTTAATCTTTTTGTATGCATAATTTTCTGTGAGTTGAAAAAATATTAAGTACTCAATTGTAGTGAAATGAAAACGTGTAATACTGTAAATATCAGCTTTTGCTTCAATGAAACAATGTAAAAAGACTAGTTCATTTTTATTTTCTACGTTACCTGTCGTGTGTGACGAAACTTCAATTGCATATGTTAAAAAAATCAAAATCCAAAAAGTGAAGTTTGTGTGTCAACCTTTGCTACGGCCAAAATAATTAAATTAAATAAAAAAAATAATGGCTAAAATTATTAGTTGCGGTTTCAAATGGCAACGCCTACCACGCTGGTACAGAAATTAGCCATTGGGAAAAGAAACAAATAGTTAACGAAAAAATAGTGCTTTTGGATATTTTCACTTTACACGGTTACTTTGACACGAGAAGAAAAAAACACACAATAGATTGGCTGGAACGACAGAAGAGACAACTTGGTAAAAAATGCCAGAAAATGATATAATGATCTTGCAGGACTCAACTTTTCACTTAAAACTCAGTAAAGTAACTCAGCCAATTATATTATCGCAGAATTATATCAAGAATTTGAACCACTCTAACAAAAAGGAAATGCGTGACCAACTGATTCCATGTTAGGGTAGGTCAAGTACCTTCAGTGACAACTTTAAGTAGTGAAGAAATGAAAAGCATGAAAGCATTTTCTTTCTCTGCGAAAAAAGGAATAACTATCAATATTGCCCAACTCTCCTTTTTTTTTTCTACTGTCTAAAGAATTCAGGGGCAACACGACAACCGCCCATTCTACGCGTGTGGCCTTAGGTTTAATATATTACAAAGTAAAAAAAATATTATTCATAACAGATCGAAAAAAAAAAGAATTTGTTATAAAATTGATGCAGGTCTAAAATACAAAAAAATTAGAATTTGATTTTCAAAATTAATATTGCTTGAAAATCATGAGTAATACATCAGAATCTTCAGTATTTCGTTGGAAAAGAAGTAGTTTTATTACCAAAATCCTTAAAATGTCCAAAATTAAAAACAACAAACTTATTTTCTTCCTGACTGAACTTATTAATGTGATCATTATTGTCGAACAGGAGCTTTCCGTAGTTCAAAATAGAATTCTCGAATAATTAATGAACATAATTGTTTATCAGATATTATTAAACATCCTATTAATGGGTATAAATATCAAGGCCTACACCAAGAATAGGTGACGTAGGCAGCCACTTGGCCCACTTTGAAGAGAATGCCATTTAAAATGTTCTTAAAAACAACAAATAAATAGAGATATATTTTGTTTCTAATTATTGAACTATTTAATTTATACGGGGCGCAAATTTACTAATCACTAAGGTTTTCAAAAATTCTGCGTCTGATGATTGCCCTGAAGCAAAAGCGTGTCCTGTAACCAAACTTATGATGCTTGGTTGAAGAAATATAATGTTAAAAACATTACCAGAAATTTATCTTTGTTAGTTAAAACAAAATTCTTAATGATTAATTTAATGATAAAAATAATATTTTTAAAAGGTTAATTTATACTGACATAAAAGGTTTTAATAATATTTATGTTTTCTTTTGATGTATTATTGCATTATTAAATACATGAACTATAAATTTATTTACGTTAAGCAATGTGGTGCCTATAGTAAGAGGCTATTGGAATAGACTATGAGCAAAAATTTTAGGGATCACTCAAATATTTGTTATTTTTATCCCAAATAAATAATAATTTATACCTATAGGAAAAAGTTGTCTTTTTTGTTAGCTAAGCGTTTACTCAGTTATTACAAGTATTTGAGTAATACTTTTAATAGCTGAAGTATTAGGAACAATAGGAAAATATTTTAAAATCATTTATTTTTTTGTATTAATTTAGTTTTTGAAGCTACTAAATGCATAATCATTTCACTGTTACTTCTATTCATACAACAGTTTTTAGACTCTAAGATAAATTTTGGAATCATCATTCTCATTAATTTATAGTAAAAATGCAGAAAAAGCAGAAAACGTCAGACACATTTCTTTCTTTCCGATCTTGTGTTTTCTTCTCTGTTTACAAACTTGATGCAAATCTAATTATCTCTATTTAATAACTAGCACACGAAAAAAATTTAGAATGACTTTAACGGAAACAACTTACCTGCTTTGACCACTATTATAACGCTTCCATTTTTGGCTCGGTATGGTAAGAAGCCAATAAAGTTCTCACGAAACACATTATGGACAACTTCATTACTTTCAGAATCGTAGAAGCTCTTTTTCAAACGTAGTTTGTACGTGTTCTGAACCATCTTGAATGCTCTATCCACGTCATATTTCTTTCCTCTCAAATAGGCCAAGAGACAAGCATCGTCAATTCGGACGAATAAATTCTTTTCAGCTGCAAAAGGAGTAAAAATTGAAGCATTAAAAGTAAAATTCATAACAAGTTTCCTAAATTTGTTGTTTTACTATCAGCTGTATAAATTTTCTCCATTATTTATCGTAGTTTATTGAGGAAAATGCATATATTGAATTTTAAATCTGTCTCATTTAGAGAGAATTTGTCGAGGGATTCTAACGATAAATTAAAATATCCATTCATAAAAAATATTTATTCAGGTATAGAATACTTCACTTTCAAAATAACAAAAAACATAAAAGTAATTTAACAATCAAACTTTGATTTTTACACAATTTTAATGATATACCTATCACTGAAACTTCAATGTGCGGAAGATCTTTTTTTTTTAATTTGATATTAAAGCCTTTGAGGCAGCTAAACATGAAAATGTCATTAAGGTTTCTCTAACAGTCGTAATTTGATTCTGGTTTATGTCAAAAATTTCTTGTCTGGTGAACTCTTTCACATAGCATATTGAGCTAAACAAAGAGATAATTGAATGAAATGTTTCAGTAAACAATAATACATGAAGAAAATAATATAAATATTTACAGGGGATATTTAAATACAAATATTTACATAAATAAAAACTCTTAGTTAAATGCTTTGCTTTAAACTTGCCCTGTTTATTTATAAAGCTGCATTTATTATTCTTCATGTTCATATGATACATTAGATTTTCGCTGTATGACATCCAGACCTAATCTGCAGTCATATTATTAACATTCCGCGCATTTCACTTTATTTTCCCTTTTCCTTAACCTCTTGGTTAGAATTCCTGTTCTTGCTATTTAATTGTTATTTATTTCTAGCAAAGTCTATATATGAATTTAAAGAGTGAAATGTTTTAACTGAACGAGTAGCTTAAAATTTTTTTCAGTTCATCTTTAAATATAATCATATGATCAAGATAATTATTTTTGGTTAAAACCGTAGTGTAGACAAACTTTCAATACATTCAAGCTTCCTTTTCAGATTCACTTATTTCACTGTTTTCGTTTAAAATTATTTTTTAATATCTGCGTCTGCTTTAAAACAAATATTTTTTTTCAGCCTGGAGTAGGCAATTTGCCACCTTTTGCTAATGCCATCATATTTCATGAGATATGATTAGGAGAAAACATTTATCATATACAATTAAACTTTTCCTGTAAATTTCATTTAAATATCTTATTTAGAATACATGTAAAAATGTTGAGTGTATATATATATATATGCACAATTACACAATTAAACAGGAAACATTAATGAAGATTTTACTCGATATTTATTTTTCATTGTTTATATTATGAAAATTCTTATAACTGAAAAAATAATTGTTGAAATGTTTATTTTCATTTTTTGTATTTGCTGTCCTTTTTAAACTAAAGAGCGTTTTTTTTATTTATTTATGAAATTATTAAAGTGTTAATAAAATTCAGCCCTGCGAAAATACAAATTTCATAAAAGAATATTTAAGCTAAAATCAAACACAAAAAAAAGTTTTGAGACGTTAATTAATTTTGAAAAGAAATTTTAAGCAAGCGATTAAAAAAAATAAATTTAAATATATATTTTTAATTAAAAATTAGTTTTGAAAAAATCTAAAAAATACTCGTTATGTTTAAATATGTTGTTGTTAAAGTGGAACAAAAGCTTGCTATTGAATGGTAACTTTCATGACTACATGACTGAGTTATGAGCAAGTGAGTTATGTGCCCTCTTAAAACGAATATAATTTTCTCAAAAAAGTTATTTAAGAATAAATAACAAAATAAAATAGAAAGGAAGAAATATTTAGAATTTTTAAATTCAAATGTATATTTACCTTGACAACAGAACGTAATATTTGCATAACTTTTTTTAATTACCGTTAGAGTGCAAAATTAATTACCGTTAGAGACACAGGAAAAAATCATGCAATTTAGTTGAATTCACAAGAAATGAAGCGTAAGAACAGAACGGAAACTTATACAGAAAAAATATCGAAAATGCAGAGTGAGTAATATTCTTTCCAATGTAGAAGGATGCAATGAAATGTGATCTGATTTTATATTTCTTTATGTATTCACTGTATTATTAAAATGACTATGTTAATTATTTGTAATAAAGGTTGTGTGTTTGTCTAGAACCTGTAATAATAATAAACACATATGACAATAAAAAAATAGGAATATTAAAGAAGTTTTGCTTTCATTAATTTTCAAATCAACATGTGATAGAAAACGTGATGTTTTCCCGAGGATCATCCAGTCATCAGGAAGTTGTTATTTACAAAGCTTTAATTGGGGCGCCCTTTGATACTTAAATATACACCGAATATCTCGGCATTGATCATTCTGGCACAGCCCTAGATCTTTCAGCCACTTGACAGTTGATGGATGCTGTACCTGTCAAAAAGATTACTTCCGAAGAATTTGTAGTATTAATGTTGAATTTCCATAAGGAACTCAAGTTATTTCTTCTGTTCCGTTTCTAGACGTTTTCGTTTTCTTTTTATGTTAATGTGTTTTGAGATATTTAGAATTTAGTCATTTTTCCGTTGAATATAAACTTTGTCATTTATCATTGTCAGATATGTGTGAAGTCATAAATATTCTGGTATTCAGTCTGCTGTGAAAATCGTCTTTGTTATATAATCAGAAGAATGCGGCAAAAAACGTGATTTTCCTTTAAGAGAGAAAACAACAGCAAAAAATATTTTTTTAGGTTTCTCCTCGACATGCGTATTCGAAAAGCTGTGTCACGAATTGTTTGCATTATTCTCTCAAATTCTAGCACAGGAAATAGGACACAGTAACAAAGAGAAGACCATTTAACCAGATTTATAGATAATTTTGTGCCAACATGAAGTTTTGAATGAGTTTTCTCATTAAATATTGGAGAGCTCTGAAAGTATTCTTTCTTTCTTTCTAGTTAGTTTATTACTATATTTTCCCATTATTTTATTGTGCTAGAGCTAAGAAAAATTTTATGCGATATATTTAATAATAAAACTAAATTATACAAACTAAAGGAAGTTTGATTTGATTCGCCAAATTAATTACTTTCTGGAACGCTCGGGAAAACACATGTTCAAAGCTTTACGAAGAGTTTTTTCCGAAGCTTACAGAAGTCCACGCTAAATCAGATTAAAGCCCCTGCTACACTAGACTCGTCTTCGTATTGCACTGATTAAGTAAGACTTCGAGAGCTAGGAGGGGTTAACTGTTAATGAGCTGTGCTTCAAAGATAATTAACTGAATTTCGTTTTAGAGTTTATGCTGTGAATGATTTCGGGACTGACCACATTTCTGGTGCTCTGAGGACAAATTACTTAATATCTCGTAATCCTTGAGGTATTTATCTCTATTTATTGAGTTGTGCATTATTAATTTGTATAATGAATTTCCAGCTGCTTCCTGCGTATATGGGGCGATTATGTAAAGAGCCATCAACGAACGTGTGGGTCGCAACAAGAAGTGTCAGCATTGTAACTATCTAAGAACGCCTGTAACCAGAAACATGCAAGAGTAGCTGAGATATGGGAATGATTGCTGCCAGTCGGAAGAAAGCAACAGCGAATTCTGTGGAAATGAAGATTGAAATAAAGCACACTGTAGAAGCAAATGTAGCTGCGCTGAGGAAGGAAGCAGCAAAAATAAAACAAATTATCTTATCGGTTATTTAAAAAATGAATAAAAAGATAGCAGCAGATGCTACTGAAATCCAGTTGAGTATTGTCTCTGTCGAAGGAGAAATTGTGAGTGCCGCAAATGAGAGAGTAACCGATATAAAAGAAATTTAAACGATCAAGAGACACTGTTACTCAAGAAATTTCCACTTGCTAAAGAAATATAAATATTAGAAAAGAACACTATGGTAAGGATTTGATCTGAAAAAATGTCTTACTAAGTCTACCGTGAATGACTGTCTGCTGTGAACATCATCTCGGTTCAATCAGCTCAGATCATTATTAAGTTTTCGCCATATGACATGAAGTCATCATGTAATATATAAAAAGCATGCATGAAATGATTTCGAAGGTAAATTGGTGGGGCCAAAGCGTTTAATTCACTGTATTATTGGCTGCCTATTTATGAGGGATTGCTGCTGGCATTTCAGAGAGGCTTTCAACCGGAAAAAATTTCAGATATTGACGCCTTAGTTAACTGCGGTTTCGAGAAACAGTTCTCAAAAATTATTCCCCACTGCAGCTCAAGATCAGACAGCAAAACGTGGAGCAGACTCTTCAAGAACATGACATCATGACATCGAAAAATTAATTCAGCTGTCATTTTCAGAGTGAAGCCGAGATATTAAGACACAATGGATACTAATAAGCTTTCATCTAGAGGGGCATTTGTTGTAGTATGCGGAAAGTCATCCATTCAACGTTCTTCAAATACCTTCACTTCAAGAGGAAGATCAAGAGCTGTGCGTAGAAAAGAAACCAATGGCCTTTTCATCCCGCATGATAGTAGACAGAGAAATGAAAGCAACTATTCTAAGAGCTTATGTAGCTTGGCGTTTGAATGAGCATCGTCTATATATGGTATTAGGGTAGGTGTATTAACGGGCGCAGTTCCCAGTCCACCTAGCCCGCATAAGCTGACCATATGAGTAAATCTCTGTATATGGTTGCAGATTTTAACTCTACAAATTGTGAATAGTGAGAAAATGTCGGTGTACGAAAAACTTATTGTGCGCATATGAGTACAAAGTCTGAGAGGCTGATATACCAAAGTCAGTACTCAGTTTAAGAATTGACTGAATTTAAGAAGCTAGGTTAACGTATCAGTTTTTAAAATACTCAGTGTTCTTTTAGACGCCAAAATACTAACCTGAGCACCTCTATTGGAGACATCGCATTTTGAGTCCATGAAAATCAAGTGATCTAGCATAGGATAATTGCTCACGATAATATGATTGTCTTCTAGAACAAAACGTATGGAAAGCATTGCAATGGAAACGCATAAGAAGCTGCGTGTTGGATTGACTGATTTTCATATAAAAATATACATTCCAAAGTACTTTCAGTTGCAGCTGCCCTAATGCACTTAGCAAAAGAAAAAGAGCTGCCAACACAAATGTCAGGCACGTTTCGTAAAAGCGTACTTATACGAAAGGAGAGGGCATAGCAATATAAATGATAGGTCGTTAAAGTATATTTCGTAAAAACGTACTTTTGCGAAAGGAGAAAACATAAATTCATATTCCGTTACCACAAGTTTTGTGCGAAATTCAGTTCATTGAGACACTTCTAGCTTAATAGAAAGAATAAATTGCAAGAACAGAATTAAACGCTAATCAGATTCAAGATACAAGTTCTTTAATAAAAGAATGTAAAGACGTCTTCCAATTTCTTACAGTTATGTGACTCTCACGAATATGATGCAGCAGAGGATAGACATATGAAGCAATTCGTCAGTCAAGGAACATCCTCGGCATTTTCTGTCCGAAAACAAGGGAAAATCCGAAAACCCTCTGAATTTGAAAAGCGGTTATTGGCAAGTCGTAATAGACTTTAAACATTGGGAGAAGACTGCCTTTACTACCTGTCACTCTGGCAGCTTAATGCGGTTTTGACTGCACGATGTTCCAGCGATACTTGAACGTCTCATAGAGACAATTTTGAAAACTCTGTCACATGAAGTCTAACTTCTGTATCTCGATAGCATAATTGCAGCAGGACGCGCTTTTGAAAAACATTTGGAAACAGAAAAATAGTACGTTGAAGGTCATTTTAGTGTAACTAAGATACTCCTTAAAGTTCGCGAACCTTTCTTTTGGACAAAGCTAAAACAGATTTAAAGAAAGGGAGAAATCCGGCAAGATATTAGGAGCTCGAAAAGCACGCAGTCATGTACGGAACGGAGATTACAGCGCTAGAATATAGCACACCATTAAAAGGAAAGGTAATGGATATTCTCGGATCTATACCTTAAAAGATTAAGAGTAACGAATCTATAATAGTTGCCATGGGTTACTTTAGTAAATGGGCGGAAACGATATCTATAAGCAAAAATATTCACCCGTCGCAGATGTGCTAGTCGAAAAACGAATTTCGCGATTTGAACTGCCTCTTCTTTTTCATTCACTTCAAAGAACAAATCTCGCATCCCCCATATTTAAAGGATTATATAGAACATTCCTCGTTTTTTGAAAAGTTTAAAACACACTTTTCATGCACAGTTACGTACCACAGTAGAGATATTTATTTGAATAATAGTGAGCCATTGGTGACAATTTTAACGGCATGTCGAGATTTTGTGATTTCTCGCTGTCTTGGGTACCTTTTGGAATATCGGGGGGGGGAGAAATGCATTTTCGAAGTCTCTAAAAATTTACATTGTACTGTATAAATATGGTTCCAAAAGCTAGGATAAGTTAGGCATTAATGATATGTGAGATTTAGCGAATCAGAGAGTATTAGTTGAAATAATATTTCATTTAAGAATTTATAAATAACAAGTTGTCGAATTCTCTTTGAAATAGATATAAAGCATAAAACAATAGCATTAATACCTGAATTGATTTAAAACTTGATAGAGACGGCAAAATGTGACTTAGGTTCAAATTATAGATATAGCGTAATTCCATGTATGTGTGTTTAATTTTCTGTAAATTTTATAGCTGTTTCTAAACTAGAATACAGAACTTGCTTCAGATTTCTTTTTTAGTAGATCTGCAAATATTCTTCTCAGTCATTTCAAACAGAAATAAAAATATAAACTTGTGAGGTTTTACTTATTTTGAACAATGTTAAATCTTAGAACCCCATAAACACTAACAAGCGAATAATCGCTTAAGTGTATGAATAAACACGTAAGACTTACGAAGGGTTAACTATCCTTTATTTCCTTGGACTTGAACTTAAATAATTATGAAATTAAACTAAGCTTAACTAAAGCTATCTGAAAGATATAGTCGAAGCTAAAAATTTTCTAAGTAGTTGGCTCCTAAATATTAATTAAATCGGCGAAGCCAAGCAAGGGCCTAAAGTATGGCCGAGCCTAGAACCTAAGAGAGAACGTAGCCAAAAGGCAAACGCGTGCTAGTCAGGGAATTAGACTCTCTCTCGAAGTCGGTGAAACATCGACTTCAATAGTACTGTTACTCATTTGCATTCACAGCGTTTCTGAAATTACATTCTGGTAGGAAATTGTAAGCTGAAATTAGAAAGATAGGAAAGTTGCATAACTTAGAATGGCTGTTAATAAAATTAGAATAAACCTTACAAACTCACTTCTACCTTTCTTCTAAAAAAAAAAAAAAGAACAGGCTACCAAGAAAGCCAAATATTCTTTTGCAATTAGCTCTGAAAGTCGACAGATAACATTGTTTTTTGACAATACTACTAAACTCTCCTCTCGGTACTTCAACTCAGCAAAAACAATCAACTCTTCTTTATGAAAGTATGAAATTTGCAAAATACTTTTCGATCTTTGTCCTGTCATTTTTGAAGTAATCAAGTTGCTCCGATCTTACCGAAAACAAAGCTTGTTCCAAATAACATAATAATTCGCACAAACTTTATTGTTTAAAGAACACATTCTTCAGAGATGGAGAAAATGTTTTATTTCAGTTACTGGAAGAAACTAAGAATTATGATCTAAATGAGTGGAGATCGCAAGTTGCATTTTATGGAAATAAATGTACATTGAATTTATAGTCACATATTATATATCAAGTCATATATTATATGCTAAGGCTTGCTTAGCAGCTAAACACTCTAAAATGGAAACTAAATTTTATACGTATTCAAAGTTACATTACACTTTAAAATTTAGTTTAAGAATATAAAAAGCGGATATTTAAATTTTATGAAATATTTTTTTGCTTTATCTTGAAACTAATGCTATTTTTCGTTTCACTTTTATGTTTTGCTGTATTTGAATTTGTGCGAGTAATTTTATGTATAACTTTGCGTGTAAATTCAAGTACGTACTTTGCTTATTAATTGTTCCTTCAGCCATTTTCATGAAAGAAAGTACACAAAATATTCAATCATCGAATTTGTTTACTGGGAATAAAAGTTATAATGATTAACTTATAATTTATCTATGAATTAAGTTTTTGACAAAATAAATTACGCTTATTTAAAAATTTCCTTTCATTTTACTGAATGCCCTTCATTCCAAATTTTTAGAAACACATGTTTTAATCATCCTTTTTTTGACTGTGTTGCAGTGCTTTACTCTTTGACGAAGAGGTTCAAGGTTTAATCAATAATTTTTACCTATTGTATTTTATTTAGATTTACGCACACATATGCTAACAATTTTGATTTTTTAAGATTCTTCTTAGTGAAAATAGTTTCTATTTTATTTTTTTTTAGGATAATGTTACCTGTTTTAATTGTAACCTGTAATTTCATGCAGCCGCCCAACCGGGATAGTGGTTGGCGACGCTGAGTGCCATACCGAAAGGCCCGGCTTCGAATCCTGGGAAAAGCATGGATGTTTGTAAATATATAGTGCCTCGTCCAATTCTAGTGTGCGGCCTCGTCCAATTCTAAATATACTGTCCGAAAGTCTGGTAGTCCTCTTGAGAGGCTGTGGTAGGAGAAGAGAGGTGGGAGGTCCTCGGACCCTTCCTCCTGGTGCTCTTCTTCAAAATTTGGAGCGAAACTGAATAATGCCTTACTGTCACCAATATGGTGCCCAAGGCAATTGCCAACGACAGGCGCAACCTTGACTCCTTGCCACAATGGATCATTCAGACTAGCAAGATTTATTAACAGCAGCAATGTTTCACGGAGCTGTGACGTGTTTTGTTTCATTTGTTTCCATTATTTGACGTTTAATGTTATTTTTCATATAGGTGAATTGGTATACGAAGTTATTCCATTAGCAGAACTTAATGGTGATTACCAGAAAGGTTAAGAGTATTTTTAAGACGGTCATAGTCTCTTTATCTTCATCTTACTTTCTTAGAATTCATATTTTATTTACACATTGAAACAATCAATTAAAGGATTTATCTATGTAGACGCATTGTAATGCAAAAAAAAAATGCCCAACGGAATGAAAAAAATAAATGTTCTGTGTAATGTTAGCAGCTTATAATAATAAAAATTAAAGTCATTCGTGGGTATTTGCATTAAAAATATTTCTGTATTTAAAGTATAAAATATTTAGGTAATTCCTTCTTATATAAATCTATGAAACATATTTCAGTTAAAATATTAAAAATTTGTCTTTTTTTTCAAACTAGGTTCTTCATTGAACCTCATTCCTTATCTGATTATTCCATATTCTAATTTTTATATTTATATGCATAGAAACGCATATATGCAAACAGAACTGCAATAACTAAATAACATAGAAAATTTCTTGTATAACGTGATAAAGAGTTTGCTGAAAGGGAAAATCAGGAGCTAAATCCTCATTCCTATCATTACTAATCCTTATTTAATTTTAACTAATTGTATTTATGACGTCAACAAAGTAGAAAATTCCTGAAAATCATAGCTAAAGACTCCCATGGCCTTGAGATGTGATTGAAAAGAAAGAATTTATTTTTTTACTCCTTCTTTTCCTTCATTATCTTTTTAACTATGCAATTTCTATGCATTCTTTTTCTTCATTATCTTTTTAACTATGCAAGAAATTGCATTTACCTTGTTCCAGCTATGAGCATTTCTTTTGAAAAAAAGTTAAAAAGATAATGAGCAATTTGCATTTATCTTGTTCCAGTTATGGAACATTTCTTTTGAAAAAATGATTCAGTTAAAATTCAGTTACAACTTAAAAGTATTGTTAGGTAGAATTTCTAAGCATAAAAAATATTTTTGTGCATTAGTCGAACTCTGCTACCATTTACATTCTCATTTTTTCTTTATATTTTGTGCATCTATCTTTAAGCCTAATTTAATTGTAACAGATTTTTAAAATTAGATTCCATTGGATATATTTTTGTTTCACTTAAGAAAAGCTTAAACAAATTTCTATCATTTTCATTTATTCAAAAATGCAGTATTTTATTGAACAATGGAACGTAATGGAAAAGAAGTAAAACATTCTCCAGTTTTACTCTTCGGGAAAATTTCTTGTTCATCATTAGAAAAAATGCGTATTTTGCCATATTTGTATTTGTATATTGAAAAAGTACAAGAATAAAAATTGCTTTTTCAAAATTAATTTATTATACCATAAAGAAATTGTTATATGGCGGCAAAGCAAACAGTTAAATTCGAGTAAATGACAACTTCAAAATAATTAAGAAGCCAACACAAACATAATTAAACTTCTGCAAACAATTAAATTCAAGAGCTTTTAATTGTACAGTAAAATTAATGTAAAAAGAAGAAGAAGAAGCAAAAATTAAAATACATGACACGCCTGTTGTGCAATGACTAATCCATCTGCGTTGGAGGATTTTGTTTGTTTGTTTGTTTGGCTTTGTTTATGGAGCAGACTTGCAAGACCAGGAAGAATCATGCCCTAAAAAAACACCCTTATTAAAAGAACCGCACGTGTATCAACATTTGATTCCACATTTGCTCTTAAATTTGCGGTTCAATGTCACAAATACTGCTTAAAGAAATACTCGCGTTATAGCACTTTTGTCAGGTACTTAGTACTGTTTATTAACTTAATACTCATTGACTTCAAAAGTCTTTATAAGAACAAACAGTATTCAACGCATCGTCGGCATTATTTTCGCTTAGTTCGCTATATAAATTTCCCACTCTATTCAGCTGGTTTCGGCACACCTTTGACACCAGTTCCGCGTTTCGTTGCAAGCAGTGGGTTGATTCGTTTCCTAGATGACACTGGTGACCTCCTGGTTACGAAACAATGATATATGCTTTACTTAGAGGGTTCCTTGGGAACTCAAAGACCGTCTCTGAGATAACGCCTGGCTTTGTAGATTTTTACACATTTTCACTGTTCCTTTTGAATCAAAAGAGGAACATGAATTTACCAAAGGGTAAATAGCTGGCTGAAATAGCATTTTGGGTGCTATTATATAGCGGAAATAAAGAAAACCCGCATTAAAATAGATGGGTTATGGTGAGGTATTCACAGCCAACAATGTTCCACTTTGAGGTTAAGTCAGTTTTTTTAAATGATATATATTAAAAAGCATATCATATAAAAAACGGACATCCTTCCGATAAACCAATACGTTTCTATAAGTAATAATAAGTGAAATATTTATTAAAGTATGTTAATTAATTCAAAGTTTGTAGGATCGTATTTTATTCTAAACAATTATTTGTAGTTTTCTTTTCCTTTTACTCCTGATTTCAGTTTCCTACCGGAATATAAGTTTGTTATGACGTAGATGCAAATTCTAAACGTGTTTCAGAAGCAGTAAAGCTGCGTTTCCAGCCATTCGAAAAGTAGTAGTAGCGGACTTAGCTCCGTTTCTATTCTGCTCCCCCTCCCCGTTTGAAATTAGCTCTCTAGTCGGTGGTTACACAATCTTCAGATTTATACTGGTATTTCTAGGATCGGCTTTAGCGTTTAGTTATGCTAAGGACCCAGTCATTAGATATCTTAATTTACTAGTGATTTGTTACATTCTTATTTTCTGTTAATTTACGTAGTCACAGGTGGTGTTGATTTGTGAGCACGAATTGCATGCATGTGTTTCAACTTAGGTTAAATAAAAACGTTATTTACAATCTTCCTTCTGCAGTATTTATTCTAGTGACATAGCGAGAATTCGCTACTTCGTCTTCCACGTAGAGTTGTATGCTACCAAAGAATACCCATAGACTCTACAAACTTTCATATTCAAATACAAAATAAATAAATCAATAAATTTAAAATATATGCTAAAATCATGATTTTTACAGGAAAGGAACTGATTTCCTACTTCAAACTTTAATTATGTAATTTCCAAAAAATATATTTTATAATGTTACAGTAGCCTAATAGTAGAAGCTATGGTCAAATTATTTATATTACATTAAATTTCCTCGAAATTCGCGAATAATTACTTCATTTTTAATCAATTCAGAAAAGAGTTAGTTGTATGAAATTTCACTGAAGCTCAGCCTGGCTTTGAAAAATCTAAAATGGGTTGCAAAATGGATTTTATTTACACTAAGTTTTCTATTTTATCTTGTCTGTTATCTTTGATTGGAAGTTTGAGTTGATTTACTTTCTGTAATTTGTTACGAAACATTCTGTATTTCTTACAGAGATTTAGGCTGTAGCTGTTAAACATTATGTAGGAAAGCATAATACCTAATAGTTTAAGACGCACATATAACTATAGGTGTCTACGTGAATGATTTCTGAAATCAAAATATTACAATCATTGGATGCAGTTTGTCAATCATAAAAATAGTTATCATCTTTTACATACTTTCAAAATGCAGAATCGTCTGTTTCCATAAAAAATAAATTTTAATAAAACCATATGAAATGGGATATAAAGTAGGCTAGGGAAAGGTTGGTGTTAAAAGTTTTATAGATGGCTAGAAAATTTAATAAAATGCATAATCCCCTTTGATCTATATGCAAATTTTGCAGAGATTTTTTATGCTGTATATTAAATTGTGCAGGAGTTCCTGTGATACCAATGTATACTAACGATGAATAACGCTCTGTGTGTCCTAGAGAGTGCTAGGTAAGGCCTGAAGTATGGCTAGTCGGGGGTTCAAGTGCGTACCCCTCATTCTATTTCGGATTTAAATTAGAAGAAGATGCAAGTCAAGACATACTTCGCACTCAAGAGATTTAACCCTGATGCAGCATTATGAGGACGAGCATTATCGTAGATTAAGAGTGAGTTATCAATTGCACTCCTAAACAACTTGACATAAGGATAAAAAGTTTTAGTCATCTTATCTCTGGATATTTTAACATCCATAGTTGCACTGGCAAGAAATGTGTAGGTTAGTGAGACCATTCAAAATGATACTCGCTCATACAGTGGTTCTACTCCTTTTGTACCGATATCCTGAAACATGTGCTTTCAGGCTTATTTCGTAAGTTTTCTTCCCTTCTGATTGTAACACATCTGAATCATTCTCCAAATATATCCCACGACAGACATAAATAAACCGAACTCAGCTCAAAGTCCGTAGTACTCCAGTCACAATGATCTTCATTCCAATGTAAATAGACGCATTTCTCAGGCCAAGGTACTAGGTACAAATCAAAAAGTTGTTTGCACACAGCCTCATTTATGCAACTTGTCACTCACGGTAAAACTGGATAGGCGATGTCTGTAGCTGCCACGAACTCCATCGCTATCTGGACTGATGTCAATTGTCTATTTCTTTCAACAGTCGTTGCCAAATATCAAGAGTCTGTCATAGCAAATCGTGTCCTGAAAGTCTGTCATCGACTTTCACCTGCTTTTATCCATATACCAAAAGAATTTTTTAAACTATTTCTCATTTCCTGACACTACTTTAGACTTATGTTATCGTCCTGCTTCCATTCTCGCAATCGCAAACCATTTTTTACAATTCATCAAATTTCTTTTCAACGGCATATTCCAATGCGACTACCCAAATGCGAAAATTGTATCCAACTAATTGAATAATTCTTGAAATTATAAGTTCAAATTCTTGAAATTATAAGATTCTTCTTTCTTAAAATTTCTTGATTTCTTCTTTCTCTCTAGAAATTCTTGAAATTATAAGTACTTTACGCTCCTTTTCACATCAGCCGCAAGAACGGCAGTAAAAAGTCGTATATTTGGGTGTAGCAAAGGTAAATCTTATTACACTACATGACAACGCTGACTTTGACCTTCTAACAAACTATCTTTTGTTCGACTTCACATACTTAACTTAAAGCACCTTTCTGAAGTTCTTTCTATAATTTTCTCAACTGGTGTTTTGTAATCTTTCTTGATTTGTGGAAGAGAAAGTTATTGAAATGCCTTATGAATAATTAATTTAATTTAAAAGATTTTGCTTGAAAAGACTGAGGAGGAATGCTCGTATAAAATCGAACTACGCATGAAAATATGTATTGGATTATATTGCAATAGAGGGAATTGATTTCGGAGAGATTTCATGAATTGATTTTCTTTTATCACTTTTGACAATGTAAAAATTAATAACTTTCAATATGTATGCATTTAGTTAATTAATGGAACACGGATAAATTAAATAATAAAAACTTGCGTAACTTAAGAAATCCTTTATTAAAATATCTTCGCTAATTATCGATTATGTTCATATCTTTTGAAAGAACTTTATACGTTGTAAGATCTCGCTGCCCAACTTGTCAGAAACTGGGGAGGGGGTGACTGCTACTATGTGTGAATTTACACAGAAGCGTAAGAAGGGGTTGAAGCCCTTTTTATTTTATCTTCAAAATGACAAAGGCGTCTACTTGACGCTCACAAACTGCGCCAACCCGGCGGTTTTAACTAAAGAAGTACGTGAAATTGAAAGTAATAACTAGGTGAACAAATATCAAAGCACTACCGACGAGGCTCTGCGGTCCTAAACTAACCGCGTTTTTAATTACCGCTGAGATTCAGCAAGATTACTGATTAAATAGTTGAAAACTAGCACTTCTGCAAAGCTAGGCATACAGGCCGTCACGCGCTGCTCTAAATTCTACCGAGCACCCACATTAGCGTAACTTAAAAGCAATACTCTCACACTCTCGTTTCGTCTACTATTTTAATTCAACTAGCTTCCGCTAAATTTGAATAAACTGCACGTGCTACTACAATTTACATATTCTGGCACGGGCATTTCTAGGGGAAAATGAAAGCTAAACAGGAAACATAACTTAAAATAAATGTTAGTTAAAATAAATATAAACCCTACAACGTATACAAATGAGATACTTATAGTTTCAGACAAGAATACAACATTTCCAAAATATTTCGACCTCATTCTGGATAAAAATAAGAAAACAATAGCAATTTCGCATAATGTAATTATTAATTTAATCGTTCATCAAACTTGAAATCTTATAAACAACTATTAAGCAAAACATAAGAGTTTCATCGTTCATCAAGAATGTTTTAATAATCAACAGAATCAGAAACTAAATAAAAAAATTATATTTGCGGTAGATTTTTATGTTATCTGCATAGCAGCAAATCATGCTATTCAGTCACATTCAAAATTTTAACCTAAAATACGCTAAAGGAAGATTTTCGAATTTACTTCAACATTTTAAGATGTCCATGCTTGTCGTAAAACATGTTTTATAATATCTATTTCATTAAAAATATAAATGTTTCTCTGAAAGTCCTGCGTTAAGGAAAACTGTTTCAAAACGGAATTTTTAATACACTAAAATTATTTTTTGTATTCTAATAGTCGATTTTAGTTTAAACTAGTTTTATTTCCTCCCTAATTTTTAACATGATTAATTGTGCATCATTATAATAAAGCGTACATGTTTTCATGTTTAGATGATGATTGAAAGATAATTTAGAGTTATTTTCAAGAATAAATTTCTGAAACTAAATAATTACGTTTCCCATGAATATGGTCGCTTCTAGTGCTATTTCGCGAATGAAATGAATCAGTTTTAAAATAAAGAAAATTAAGAAAATTTTATCGAGTGTCTACACTTCCTTATTTTATATCTAGCTACATTTTTAGAACCCCAAAAAAATTCACAATAAGTGAATACTATAGCATGTGTGAATAAAATCAAACAAGAACTGCCGTAAAAGCATTTTTTGCTTGGAATTTCCATTTCAGACAATGCAAATTATTAAAATTCCCAAAACCCAGTTAATAGCTAAAGAGAATTAAATACTATAAAGCATATAAAAAGCAGTTCTGACATAATGTATGTCAGATAATGAAAAAAAAAGTGTGGACAAAATAAAAAATAAAATAAAAAAACGAACGGATTTTTCTCACCTGCTAAAAGCTTACGAAATTTTTTAAGACAAGCTTCTTTTCTTTCTTCAGTTTCTCCCAGTTCTCTCTTTGCCATTTCCTTCAACTCATCTGTCAGATAACCCATTTCATACGGAAGATACTCCAGTTTTTCGTCATATTTTTTATCAACTATAGGCTTGAATTTTCCCAGCTGTATTTCATTGGGATCGTTGCGAGGATTGTATACAAGATGAGAGTAATCGGGGTTACCTGATGGCATTTTTACTGTAAATCCTTTGATATATACACCGTCAGATATTTTATGAGATTTGTGTTAATATTAAATCTGCAAAGAAAAATCTAAATTCATTAGAAACTTTAACATGCATATAAAAATAGGTTACATTCTTATACAGATTACATTGAGATTCATTCACATAGATTTTAATAACTTATGGCTTTACAGAAATATAGCTTCAAGTACAAATATAGGACGATTTCTTTGTACAGTTAGTTATTTATATTATTTATAAATCTGTGCAATCAATTTGAAAAAATATAAACGATTTGAACAAGGTAATTGTTTGGCAATTTTTTTGTTAAGCAATTACCACTCTTTCTTTTAAAAATTTATAGCAATTTATTATTTCTGTAAAATAATATAATTTTGAAATCGCGGTAAAAATTTCAAATATTAAAATCAAATGCTAAGCGATTAAAAATATTTTTGCTTTTAGTAAAGAAAATTTGGATTTAAAAATGAAGTAATAATATTAATAGTTTAAAAATTTAATAATGCGTTTCATTTTCAAGCCACGTTCGTCGTTTTCTTTTTTACCAATGACAAGAAGCTTAAGTTAATAAATATATGCTAATAGAACTAAATTCCAACTGAATACTAAATTATATTATTTATTTTAGCTAGTTAATATCTAACTGAAATTTACAATAAATAGTGGTATTCTTGTCTGCATTTTCATCCTGCCTTTGGAACATGTATGAAAACAATGGTAAATGTAAACTTCATTTGAACCAAGATGGCGAAATTTGTTATTTGAGCACTTTGTTAAGAAAGCTTTTACACTAAATGATACATTCGAAGAATTCATCGCATGTCATTGAAAGGAAATAAGAATTAATTGAAAGGACGAAATATTCATCAATATGCAGCTGAAAGGAAGTAAAAATTTGCCAAAGTAAAGTATGATTTAGTGTAAAGGATGTTAAAGTCAAGTTGAAAAGTTCTTTTTTGTAAGATATCACCTTTCGTTTTAGAAGAAAAAAGTAAAAAAGAAAAATTAATTTCATCGTTTTCTTCGACAAGTTTTTATTCACCATATCATTGTACTATCACGCAGTCCCTAATTAAAAAAATTCTTCTGTATATGCGCTCTTATTTTACATTGGTTTCACTACAACAGAAAGAGTAAAGTGAAGATCATTCACTTTTCATTATATCAACAGCTTACTTCCTTTACTTTTGTTCATCCTATTATTTCCTTCCGTTTCTGTCAAACTGTCTGTTATTCTATTACCGACTTTAGATTATAATAATACATACATTGTAATTACATTGTCTGGCATTTTATATACCCGTTTTTAAAATGTAAAGTGTTTTATTTAATAAGTTAAATGAGTGAAATAGCCGAATGAGAACTAAAGAAGTGTTTTGTATTCATATATTTGTAGCTGATCCCTTGGCATGTTTATGAATATAAATACATAAATTATTCTGTTTTCCAGTTGTATAACAGGAACATATTGATTTTATCAAAAAATTCTTTCGAAATGTTAAATTGAGTCTCAATTTTTTAAAAAATAAGATGGAATATAGGGAGAGGCGATTTTAAATGAACTTTTTTTTAAATAAGATTCATTTTAAATGTCAGTAGTAAGGAAGTTAAAATAATTCCAAAATTTAGTAGTGGTAGTACCTATAACTGATACAAATAAAAACATAAAACAATAAAAATAAGGAGAAATACTTCTTTCGTATTTACACTAAATCTTGAATTTTTTTCTTTAACTCAAAATCTTTGAGATTAAAAATATTAAGAATACTTTAATAAGCAGCCTTATAGCACATCTACTTAGAATTCGGAGCACATTTACGATGAATTTGCAACACGTACTAAGAAGCGGAGAATGGAATCTCGTATGACTACTATCTATGAAGGTCGTGTTTTTATAAGGTATGAATGATAATGACATTGATTTTTAAGTACGTTCTTTTGAAAAGTCAAAGGTTAGATGATAAATACGAAATTTACTTACGGTTTTATACTCATTTTACTTTCAGGAAGTAGAAAACACTGAATTAATATTTTAGTAAGTAACATGCTCTTTACTCTGAAGAGGACTGTATCAGAAAGTAACAACATTTCCTTCATCTGACTGTATAACTTTCGTTTTGATTTTATAATCTAATGAGGAATTTTTTGTGTTTCTAGAATTAGGATTAGTTTCGCTAAGCAAATCATGAACATTTTCATATTTAGACTAATATTTCTTTTACGCAACACTTTCTTGGAATTTAGAAAAATTAATATAATTCTTCAGTATGTTTGCTATTTCACGAAAACTGATATTTTATAAATAGTCGTAACCGATATATTTTTACAGTTTCATTAATAATTCACAAATTTCTGTCAACTTGCTTTAAATGATTAATTTTGAGGTTAGTATAGTTCTCCATTCTCGGTATTTTCATAATAATAAGCTCTTATTTATTACACTCATGGTGTTTGTCTGTACGGTGGGAAGTTCTTCATTGATTTTCACTTTACTTCCTGATATGCTGTGAAGTTCAAAGTTTGTATACACGCTATTTGTGGACAGTGTAATGTATTGAACAGTGTAATGTAGTTTTGTGGACAGTGTAATGTAGTTTGTATACAGTGTAATGTAGTAAAGCGAGGTTTTCAAAATCCATTTCATAGATTTTTAAATTAATGTATATATAATTTTTCACATATACTTCATACAGCGAACAAATTGAAAAATATCAGAAATTTACTGCTTGCCTGTCAGATGGAAAGAGAAAACACCCCTTAAATGAAATTTGTATCAAAACTTTAATATGATTTCTAATTTTTTTGGCAAATTTTTGACAATTGCTCCCTTTTTTTCAACTATTTCACTTTTAGGATTTTAAAATTACAGTATCAAAAATGCATTCGTTGTAAAATTTTGAATGTTTCGCAGATTATAAAACAAATTGTTTGTTTTTTTTAAAACAAGAATAATAAAAAGATTTTAACTAAGCTATTTTTTACATTAAACAAATGCTAAAATGCGCCACAGAATTGCTTCTTTCTTTGGCAATGCTGAGAAAAGTAGTTTCGATGTTAGTCGTCATAACGAAGCATACCGCTAGAACTTTAGTTTTCCGTACTTCATAAGTTGATATGCCTTTCCTCACCATTTAATTTAAAATTGATTTTCTTAATTTTATTGGGATACATAGTATTTTGTACGATTAGTATTTTTTATTAGTATTTTATACGGTTTTAAGATGTCGAAACATGTATCTGTTATAAAAATTTGAAATTTTCAAGTAGTATTAGAGACACGCATCCCTAAAGTGCAAACGTTGTTGATGTAAATAATCTGATAGAGAGAATAGTAATGTTTCCAAAACTGTTTTAAATTAGTGAAAAATAAATATAGTATGGATGACAACACAATGTGATAAACCTATGTTTTCAATATTCAATCAACATTTTTTTTTTACATTTAATGCTGAAACGATTTTTCGCACATATTTTCATTTAACAAACAAACGAAAATTCTCAGACATTTAGTGTTGGTTGCATCATCAGAGACAGCGGAAAAGATACTTTAAATGAAGTTAATAAGAGATTTAACGAAATTTGTTATTGTTTTGGCAAAGTGGCTGAAGTTTTCTTTCATTTGACGTAAATAATTTTTGGAAGTAAAAGTTAAATATTTATTGTTGAAAATCGACTTCCAGTTGAATAGTTGATTGATAACGTGTCATTGAACTAAAAAGAAAACCATAAAACAAAATTTTTATGCAATTAGCTTTTATCTCAATGGACTAAAAGGAGAAAAATAATTTATCATATAGTTTAATGGGAGCAAGAGATTTATGAACTATCTCAAAAAAACTCATCTACAGTCTTACATTACGAATAATAAAACTGGTGGCGCCTGAATAACGAAACTTAGCAATCTAACTGCATTGTAAAAATTATAAGCCATTTGTTCTCTACATTTGTTAATCGAGGACGCTTTACGCTTTTGTTATTCATGATATAAAACTGTAGATGAATTTAAAAAATAATTATTTAATTTCTTGCCCCTTTTAAACTATATTATAAATTATTTTACTTTTATTTATTTTAGTTCACTATTCGTTTTATGAATTTTAATTTGCTTTATCAAAAAAAAAATCGTTTTTATAAATATAAATCAATTTTTTTTATCATTTAAAATTTTTGTATTTTGTCTGTATGTACTTGTTTTGTTTATATATAAGGAAAATGTCGGTTAGAGATAAATGCCTTATGCGCGATATTAGAAAAATCCTGTTTGCTCGATGGAGTTGATGATTCATTTGCTTTTACAATTACTAAGAAAAATTGGACAAGAGAATTTTTTTATACAAATGGGCAATCGCTTGAACTGCTGTTTACTTTCAGTGTAGTAGCTGATGTCTATTTTGCTATGTCTGATGAAAAGGATAGGACTGATATGTGCCTCCAAGAATGTAAATCGACAATTAAATAGGAACAGAACCAATGTTATGTATTTTCTGTACCAAATGTTTAATATTTTGTGTATAGATATGTTGGTTTTCAACTAATCAAAGTTTGTTAAATTTATTTTAATTACTGATTAAACTTTGAATCTGCTTTATTTAACTTTAGCCTCAAAGCAAACTGCTGAAAAATTTGGGCAAAATGTATTTTACATCGGAAATTGGGAGTTAACCAACCTGTTTCAATAATACACCGTACGTTTTCCCTTGACCCTGTCTTAGTGATATCAGGTCTCAGAAATGTCCGTTTTAAAAGATATGAATAGTAAACTATATTATAAATAGAAACGTTCAAATTTTAATTTTCATCTGAAACATACTTATTTGCTTTATTTAAATGCTATTAGTAATAGAAATTTGAAGATAAAAATTTAAAATCGCATTATAATAAATATTTAAATTGCTTCAATGAACTTAAATCAAACTAATTGCTTTGCTTTGCTTCAAAGTGAGAGAAATATTTTATATTATACTTATTCAAATATTTAGTAAAACAGTTTGCCTCCTTATTTAGAAATAGCGTAGCAATTGCCTATAAATGTATTCAGCAATAACAGTTCTTTGAAGAAATTCCAAGTTTGATTTCTTGATTAGAACTCTGGTCAAAATTCTTTAGTACCTACATAGAAGAAAGATCGTTTGTGTATAATGAGATAAAGAAACATTTTGAGAACCGTTTAGCAAATATGATCATAAACATGAACAATATCCATTGCTTACAAGCATATTGTTCCCGATTAAAGACGGAAAGGTTTAAACAAAAGATTAATAAAAATTTCTTTTGTAACCTTGACGCTAGAATTAATGGGATAAAAAAAAGGAAAAAAATATCTATTTTGCTGATAATTTATTTATATTTTCCTTTCTTAAATTGTCACGATTAACCGTTAGAAGAAAATTTATTGTAAATTTTAGAAGTCATTTGTGCTTAATATTTTGCTCCGTAATTTTTAAAGATTAATACTTCCTTGTTCGTACATGCCTGTCTAGTGCTTTGACAATAAGCATTTTATTCTATTGCAAAAATAGCACTCAGCTTTAAAAGAATACAGTTTACAGGAATTTATATTCTATAAAATTTGCATTAAATATTCAGAGTGAACTGGATTTGTTCTATAAATCTGTATGCTTTTTGTCGATTACCGGTCAGTAATTGTAATGCAAGGAACGAAACATGCAATCAACAAAATTTAGTAAAAAATATAATTATCTCAAAAATCCCAAATTTAATGTTTTGATGCAAGTGCGTATATTGCAATCGGAATTAAATAAACAACTCATCAAAATATGCTCATATTAATTCGATACTATTTCGTTAGAGTGGCGTCAGTTAAAAATGCGCCCACTTTTTTTGCCACCAATTGTTGCCAAGTATAAAATTCTGAAATAATAATAGAGCCCAAAAGACGAAAAAAGTTAGTTCCGTAAAAAGTAAACTTTTAAAATTTCTTAGTTTCAACAGACGCCATATAAATTCTATTAAATAAGACAATGGTTGCGAGCAGTGCCCAGCTGACATTTATTTCTTCATTTAGTACTGCCCTACAATCGCTCAATAATTTTGGTATGGCATCCATTTTCGGGGTCTACACTATTATGACTGTTATTCACAGTAAAATGTTCATACTCAACATTCCTTAATTCTTTTTTCTCATATCCTTTTCAGCACTCTGAAAATATAATGCTGCTGTCCTGAATAGTAGTCATCAATGTTGTAGCACAATGATCGGAAACGACGACAAGAAAACATTTTTAGCTTTCCCGGAATAAACCCTCGAATACTCATTGCCATTTAAGAACATATCCAAAACTGTTTTTTCTTTTTATGAAAAGCCTTTAAAGTAGCTATTCCAATCTAATGTCGTATTATAGCTGCTTTCTAACTGAAGTTATCGAACTTCAACCGACGTCAATTTAATCCTTTTTTATTCCACAGCAAGAACCGTACCTAACAACACCATATAGGAGCTTCGTTTGAGTTAAAGATAATTAATTCATCGGATGATTTTGAGAACAAAGTCTATTGGTATGAACTATTCCTTTTTCCTGAAAGAATCTTATGACAGCCTCTTCATGATTAGGTAATTGCTAAATTGTGTAATCCATTGTACCAAAATTAGTGGCGAAATATGGCAAAAAAATAACGAGTGATAACATTTCAAAAGTTAAATTCTCGAGCCACGGTACTGGGCGTGTTGTTGTAGCATTGTTTTCTTCTCATTTTTTCTTCATTTTTAACTGACGCCGCTCTAACGGAATATCACCATTAATTCACGCTAATCATCCAAAGAAGAGAAAAGGGGAAATCATTAAAATGAAAGGAAATGATCTAATGTATGTACTTTGCCAGCCATGCATATGTTGTAAATAAGATAGATACCTTATGCTATTTATATTTCTGCGAAAAATTTGAGAAATCAAACGAAACGTTTGATTGTGGGGTATTAAACCGCTACATTATCTTTACGTGCATCATTGTTTTTGATTTAAGAGAAGTAGAATATCTCTGTGATATACTAGTCGAGCAACGATGATGCATGCAACCATAAGTGTTAACCAGATTTACCGGTAGCAGCGTTCAATGCTAAACAGTGTCAAGTTTATGTCAGGAAGAGAAGAGGTGTTTCTGGCATTTGAAGTATAAGCTGGATTTCAAATAGGAATAGATGCTTTTTTATCCTTAAATGCCTTTGGTAAACTCTGAGTCCCCATGCGCCCTTCTAGAATTTTAATACATATGCTAGCGAATTTGTGCTACTTTGTGTTTCATTGTACCACCTATGTCAACATCTGTAACAATTTATCGCACTTTGTTCAGTGCTGTCTTGGATATTTGAGCTACTGCTGCTAAGGATTTATGCTATTTCCTAGGGGTAAAACAATTCCTGTACAAAGCGCTTTTTACACCTTATTAGCCTCTATGGAGTACCATAACTCAGGTAAAATGTACTGTTGGTGAGGTTTTTATAGCACTATCATTTTGAGCTGGAATACGTCGACTAATATCATTCGATATTCGCGACATATAACGGCAGTTGGAGTTGGAACCCTTCTTTGTGTGGCAGGCAGGGCAGCTATGAAGGTTTTTACTTAGAGATATCTTAACCTCATTTTCATGTGCTGTGCCATTTTTCAGACACGAAGTGCTTTCCGATCAACTTACCACACATGCGGAAGCTAGTTAAGTAATCACGTTTTGATGACGGCCATTCCCCAATCCTAATAATCAAGAAACCTGACATGATGCATAGTGATTGAGATAGTGAACGCCTACCAAGTACGACAAGACTGAGAAAGCGGAGCTTGAATTCATTGATAAGATGGAAGCAGATCACTTTCCTATAGAAGTGTTGAGGATTTTGCTGCAACCCAAGTGAAATACTAACGCAGTTTTGTCTCTTAAATAGAAAGGAAAGAAAAAAAAACTATGAAGACTGCTGAAATGGTCGTTACCTATCCAGATGTTGCTGTGATCACTTCAATTACGGGTATTATCAACACGACGAATGCGTGGGCGCCACTATTCACGCCATGATTAAATATGTATATATAAATTGCCTTCGATCCAAGGCCGGAGTTGAAAAGAAAAAACAAGGAAAAAAAGAAACTAAGAAGATTATTTTCATGGAAAGAACTAAGAAGTCTATTTTCCGAGTATGGTATGAAAGACTATATTGGCATACAGAATGAAAGATAAAATTACTCTTATGTTTGGCTCTAATGCAGAGTGTGCTTACTTATTTACTTACTAACCACCAGCTGAGATGCTATACCGCCTGTTATATGACTATCAGCATTTGTACTCAATTGGTGGAGCATTCTGTTGTCACTAGACCAAGCCAAAAATCTCTATGGAATATTAAAATTTGTTGTCGAATTTATGTATGCATTGTGATTCTGAGTTTACAAAGAACATTTACTCTAGAAGTCGGTGGTAACTTGAATCTAAGAAGTTATTCAGATGCATCCTACTGAACAATATTAACTGGGTATATTAATGTACATCCTATGTGCTGTTCACATATTTGTAGAGTTTCTGTGTAATATTTGCTTTTCACATTCATGGTAGTCATTTGTATTGTTCACTTATTTACAGTTTGCTTACAGTTCGCTTATGTATAGTCTGCCTCAGGCACTTGAACGATTGATAAAAATGTGATATAATTCTGGACTTTCAGAACTAAATCAGACATATTATTCAAAGTGTTTATCGGCGGGCTACGCGCTGGGAATCATGACGGAACTCCGCAAGGCAAGATTTTCTGTGGGTCAAAGAATTTTCTATGAAATCCCAAGGGACCTAAGCGACTTCACCTGTATATTTCGCCTCTATAGAAAACAATAACTGTGGTAGAAATAATTATAAGCTGAAGCCTATTTTGAATTTTCAAAGTTTCCGTAAGAAGACTTAAAACGAGCAAAAGATTTTTCCTTGTCAGAGATTTAACCACGGCTAAATCTTACTGGAGTGTAATAAGACTCAAACGTATCTAAAATGTAACCAGGACCGCATGATATACATTTGTACTCTTTTGTAGACTACTCTTTTTGAATTCGAAGATAACTGAAAGATGATAGAATAACCGATTGAGAATTCTTACTGGGTAAATATTACAGGATGCAGAAATATAATTTAATGCATTCTTCTAGTAAGATGAGTTGCAAATGTTTTATCAAGATGCGACAGATAGTTCACTTATCTAAAAAGTTCTTCTCTCCTAACTCGAGGCGACTTTTATATTTCTCACAGGTTTGTGATATTTTATAGTCCCCTTTCTGCACCGCTCTGTCTTGGAGAACCACTATCCAAGTAAGAGCTCACAGACGCATTACTTTAGCAGAGCTGGAAAACGTCTCCCAAACTGCACAATTATCTCGGCATAAATTGGAAACTGGAACACGTGTTTGTACTCATAGCCCCAAAAAAGAAAAATATGCTTGTTTTAGATGGAAAGTTAGTTTGATTTAAATCTATGCCAAGCATTAGGCTGCTGTTTTACAAAATTTTTCAGTTTTTCACTGACAAGATTCTCTTTCTTCTTGAGGTGAAAACATATTAACATTTATAAATGGAAATGGAAAGTAATGACAGTAGAGACGGACGAAAATCAGCCGCAACTACGGATTGAAGAATAACTATTTTAATATAGAATAGTGAACTGAGATAAAACAAATCTGACTTTCTCTTACTTACTTAATGAAACATTCGTAAGAGCGTTAATACTGGGAAGCAAATCACACAAGTTAAATTTTGCAAAGTAATTTGTTGAAATTAACAGAACACACATTTTTACTTTAATACTCATTTCAATATACTGCTTTCCTGCTGTACGACGTTTGTATAATCTATACTGTAATAGACGTTTCTAATGAACGTCGATGCTTGTGGGTGCAAAACGGTAAAATTACGTACGCACTTATTTCAGTGCATTTTATGTACGTCTGCCTTGCACAGAGCTGAACTTTTAAGTTCCGCATACTAAGCATACCTAACTCCCTGTCATTATCATCCATCTTAAATAATCGAATTTCTAATTAGATAATTTCATGAACGTTTATTTGTTATTACTTGATAAACTAATATAATTATCACAATAGTTCAATTTATAAGCTTAAATATATTAAAAGGTGAAATAACAAAAATTGAATGTAGGAGAGACCTGAAAATGTGTGAAGGTTTTAATAGATCTTAAAGAAGTCATTTTAACACGTTTTCCTAAGAAGAGTAAAAGGTAAAATAAAAAGCATAAATGTGTGAAATTTCAATAGATCTCACAGAAATCATTTAAAAGTATGCTCATAAAAATTTCGTAAAAGAAAGTAAGATAACATTTAAGCCTCTGTTAAACATAGGCGTTGTCTGAATTTCTCCATTTTTGGTTCAACAACTGTATTAAAAAAGAAGGTTCTTATTTAATTTTACATTTTTATATCATACCGCCACAATACACTTTTATGACCCAATTTAATGCATTGCCACATAATATTTGTTCTGAAAGTGAGCTTCTTAGCGGCAACAGATAAAACATTCAAGCATTTCACTAGCAAAAATATGAATTGTACTTTTGTGAAATAAAACATTTAAAGAATTTTATAATACTTTTATCCCTTTCTACATAAAACGTTTATTTTTGTGTCGTTTAACATGTCATAGAGTTTCAAAATAATTGCAAAGAATCTCTTTATTCACTGACGGAGAATTTATTTCAAATAAAAACAAAATATAAAACAATAAAAGGTATCAAACTAATGGTCTGCAGAAAGGAAATTTTCTTTAGAAAAAGTTTATAAAAAATTTAATAATGTAAGACAAGTAATAAAAGGCAACTAGTATATGCACTTGTGTCAATATTGTGTTTGCCACATAAAACATATATGTTTAGAAAAAAGTCTGAAGTACTTGCTTTGAATAAAGTTTATAAATTTTTCATATTTTTAGAAGGTTATTCGAGTCTTCAAATTACCGGAATTGAATGTCGAATAACAGTTTTAAATAGCAAAACTATTCTTATTTTCATTTTACTTTGTATGGTAATAACAGTAAGAGATGATCTGATAATGAAAGTAATATATAAACACAAGCAGTACCCGCTTTACTTTTCAATAAAAACACCCTGCGAAAAAAGGGGGTGGGGACAGTTTTATATCTCCCGTTCTACTGGGCCGATCGACGAAATTAAACTTCCGATTTTCATGTCTCGAAAGCGCGACCTAGGACACATATTTGATTTATATGTAGCATTGTTCTAATATAGGTATTTTGACACAAAATCGAACTTTTTCTGAAATGACGTGTCAATTTTTTTTCCATATTTCTCTTCTACGACTCAAATTATACCAAACTGCCAAGTTTTTAAAAATCGCAAGAGTAGTTTTAAAAAATTTCAAAATTTTAGCTCCTTAATGTTAACTAAATTTGTATA
>KK116274.1:258356-293867 GCA_000611955.2 Stegodyphus mimosarum
TATCTCTTTTTATTTACTAAATTTATTTGATTCTTCCTTTCATATTTCGAAATTTAGGTTCATTCCAAATAAAATTCGCCAAATTTTATTATAATTTTTTAAAATTTGTATTTCTAAATAATTTTTATAAATTTTGCGAAACAAATTTTGATTACAACCTATATTTTTGCCATCATCTTAAAGCAGGCGTATTTTTAAGCATACCTGGAAAGCATTAGAGTTTTTTATTCAAAATTTCATAAGATACACGTGAATTTACATTTTGGCGAGTTTTGAAACTTGGTATATTTTTAAAAGCGATAATAAGGAAAATGTGGTTTACGCATAATGTTAAAATTATTTGAAAGTATGAAAGATGACTTTTTTTCCGCTTGTGGACAATGAAAAAAAGGAAAGGAAAATATGTTGCTATAAATTAAGAATTTCGCCAAGTGAACTGTTCTTGGTTCAAATTGAAAAATATCCGCCAAGGTAAATTTTTAAATTTATCCATAAATTTCTCACCAAAAATTACAAAATTTAATATCTAGGCATAAATTGAGTCGTAGAATCGAAATATGGAAAAACATTGGTATGCTGTTATCAGTGGAAAGTCCGATTTTGTGTCAAAATAGCTATGTTAGGACAATGCTATATATAAATTTAACATATATTTTAAGTCGCCCTTTCGAGATATAAAAAACGTAGTTTGAATTTCGTTAATTGGCCCAGTAGAATGGCAGATATAGAACTGTCCCCTTTTTTGCGCAATGTACAGTATATATTTTAGTGATAATTTTTAAAAGAAAAATGCAATGCAGAAATGACAGATAGATGTACTTGTATTTCCTAAATTTACACTATAATTTCGAAACTTTAAAGTTTTACGCATATGGTAAAGAAGTTATAAAATTTGCAATATGAGCAAAATAAAGTTTGTGCTAAAATAGAATAAATGAAATCCAATTCAATACTTTTGTGTTACACTGCAAAAGAAACTTCGCTCAAGAACATTAAATACTCTGTCTGAAATGAAATAGCAGAAAAAGCAAATAATTGGTCACTGTTGGAAAACCGCAGAATATCAAATTTTGCTCTTACATTGTTTGTTTAAAAAATTTTCTCTTAATTTGCATTATTACACACAAAAAAACTTAATCATTTAACAACACTTCTGAAAAACCGCAGTGTGAAGTATGTTTAATATTCCGTAAGGTTATAAAAAGTTCATGAAGTTTTCATAAAATGAAATTCCATTCTTTGAGTTCTGGGTATCTGGAAGCCTAAATTTAAAATCTGAAATTTGTTTTATTATCGATTTCATATTTTGTAAAACTTTAACGAATTTTTGATTAGCAAACTCGAGGATTTCAAAGCGAGCAATGGCGACGTTGTACAGGAAAAACATTTTTATCTCCAGCGCGTAAGATTGTGTATAGGAAATTCTAAAGATATCCTCAGTTAAAAATTATTTTGCGATATTGTTCTTTAACTGAATTTTATGTTTTAAGTGTGAAGAACATGATATTTAATAAATAAAGGTAACACGCAAAATGTTAAAAAAACGCCCCTTTGGACGTAATTTAAAATCTGAAACATGTCAGATTTTTTTAAAAAAATTTTTGAGTAATTTAATGTTTTATTTAATATTTTTTACCTAGGAACACAGTGTTTTAGACTTTTCAGATTGTAAGGCTTTTACAAATTTTAATAACGTGTTTTTCGTTTTAAAAATAACTTAACAGAATGTATTAATGATTAAAACCTTCTAGATCTTTTAATGAAGTATATATTGTAAATCAGTTTGTAAAGACCTTATTTTATTCTAACCAATTATTTTTAGTTTCCTTTCCCTCCTGATTTCAGTTTCCTGCCGGAATGTAAATTTTAAAGGACGTAGTGTGTTTCGGAAGTAATATCTAAGCTGCGTTTCAGGAGTTCGAGAAGAGTAGTAGTAGAGTTATTTTCGAGTTTATGCTGCGTATTTGAATTTAGCTCTGTAGTCAATGTTAGACACCTTCCAGTTTATACTGATATTTCTAGGCTCGGCTTTGCTGTGTGTAGCCGATTTAATCAGTTTAGTGAGGCTAAGGAGCCAATCGTTAGCCCTTTAAATTTATTGGCCATTAGTTTCATTTTTATTTTTTGTTAAATTTTAAGCAGCTACAAGTGTGTGGTGAATTGTGACCGCCAATTGCGTGCATCTGTTTAATTTAGTTTAAATAAAAATTATTTAAACTAAATTAAAGTCCGGACGGGCAATTTTCCCAAAAAACTATTAATTTCTTTTTGGCATTTTCATTGGTTCACTCTAAATGTCGGTTCACGTTTCAAATTGTTGCCACCGAGTGTTAGAGCCTTGTATTATATTTAAAGTAATTAAATAATGAAGAATCTGCATAAATGTATGCATATTTCTCGCACTGGGATAAAACAACGGAGAGTGTCATCCAATTTTGAATAACGTTATACTCCTCCGAATATGGGCATCTGGAAGCCCAAATTTCGAATTTGTTTTATTATCTATTTCACATTTTGCAACACTTTAACGAAATTTTGATTAACAAATTCAACGATTTCAAAGCGAACAATGGCAGCACTGTACGGAAATCGTTTTATTTCTAGCGCGCGAGATTGCGTATCGAAAATTCTAAAGATATGCTCATTTTAAAATTATTTTGCGATATTGCTGTTGAACTGAATTTTATGGCTTAAGTGCGAAGAACATAATATTTAATAAATACAGGTAACCCACAAAACGTTTAAAAAACGTCCCTCTGGGCGTAATGTAAAATCTGAAAGCTTTTAGGCTTTTTTTTTATTTATTTAAAATCTTCTTCTGAAGTATTTATTCTTCAAAGAGTATTTGTACTTCGTCTTCTACGTAGAGTCTACATTTTATGCTTCCAAACAGAATGAGACTCTATATGTTAAGGATATTAATTTTTTTCTTTTTTAATAAATATATCATCAGTTTGTCTGTGTATTACTTGCAAGCCAATAGTTTTGTGTAAATATAATAATAAAAGAAAATATTTATAAAATATTTTATTTAGTTTAGATATGCGTCATAAGAAGAGTATAATATTTTCTTGCGTAATAAAAACTAGTCGGCACTACTCAGTGCCTTGAATGCATTTAAAACAATAAAAATACTTTATTGTATTCTGATTTCGTGTTTCATAGTAAAAGCTATCTAAATTTCCTGTAAAATGTTTAATCTTGAGGTCAATACGGAAAAGGTTGAATGTCTCGGCCAAGCATTATGTCTTACTTAATACGATATTTCCTTATGCTTAGGTACATGCATATCGTCCTTGAACAAGGAAGCGCATTTTGCATATCTGTGCTCTGAAGCGAAGTTCCGATTATCAAAATTCGGAAATTCAGATCTGATTTCTAAACATTAATGCTGGATTAGAAGATACCAGAAATGACTTAACATGTGATTAAAATTAATAAGAAGGAAGCTGAAATTTTGAAGAAAACCAGTCGGTTTAACGAGAAAAAGCTGCTGCTAAGACTTAGCTTCCCTTGCATATTTGTTGAGATTTGACAGTACAGATGGAGCAGATGTATCAGTTTCAAAATCCAACTAACTTTCCACTGAGATAGGAGAATACATCTGTCTCTTCATTGAGAAACGTTATTGATATAAAATTATATATTAAGTCTTCTTATTCTTTGCATAAGTCTGTGAAAAAATTGAGGGCCTAAGGTATGAATAATATCATATATGCGGAGAGTATATATATATGTTGCTTATGTTAAATAATTTATTTATAACTGGTTAGCTATGAGTTACTAAAAATTATGTGTTACATATAAACCAGTTAAAATTAAATGTTATATTATTTTAACTGGTTAGTTTTGAGTCCCATGACAAAACTGTTACAGGCCCTATCGCGTGGTATGAGTCTCATGAAGGATGTAACTATCCCGTTTCACTTACTGACTCTTTTTACTTACCTGTGAGATTTCATCTGAGTGTCAGAATCAGTCTTTTTTGTGAACTTATTGAACTTAATTCACCTTAAGAAGAAATTATTAGCCTTTTCTACAAATAAATTATTACTTTCCTTTCCCAAATAACAATAGAAGTTCCCTAACAAGCGCTATAAAAACGCGACAAAAATTTTAGAGCTTTTAGCACGTCAACAGAGAATATATAAATCAAAATCTCAAAAATCGGAAACGAAAAAGAAAATGCCGCATTAAATATTTGTAGGCCAAACCCATTCTCGCTGTGTAACATATTAAACTGACATTAATTAAAGAAAAGAAAAATATCAAATTGAAAACAAAAATTTCATTTTGAGAGAGTAAAAATTATAAAAATACGGGAAATTAGTACAGATTAAAACCAAAACAATAAAAATTTAAAAGAAAAATATTTATTAATTTCCTTTGTTTAACTCTTCGAACAGAACTTGTCAAGGGAAAAGTGTTTTGGAGCCTTAAAAGTTGATTAAGGAGTAACGAAAAGCATGTTTCGTTCAAATGAATTCACTGAGACTTAAAACCGCCTTAAAGTATTCCAACTTTCTTTACAAACGTAATTTAAATAGTTTCACAATATTCATTTCCTTTACCGATATGTTTTCGCCCTCCAAGATTCCAAATTTTTACATAAAGACAAAAAATTATTTAAAAATCATCAAGAAGGCCTAAAAAGGGCTAAAGATAAAACAATTATTATACAAAAATATTTTACAGAACTAAATAAACAATTTAATTTTAAAAATTGAAAATTGCATGTATAGTCCTATTATATAAATCTAAAAACAAGGCTGGCTCACTTAAATGAAGTATGAGAACGAACTTTTTGTGAAATAAAAATCCTGCCAAAGTAAAAAATAGCGATTTCTGGAGCTAATTTTGCTGAATAAGGAAACAAATATTTTACCAAGATAACAATGAAGCTATTGAAAAAATCAAACTTACACTTCTGTATATTCCTATATGTATATATTTATATAAAGTGCAGCCGATTGCAACGAAAAAACGAGCTGCAGAACTACATTATGAATACATCTTATAGCACACAAATCACATATTATAACATACCGACACATATTATAGCATATATAAAACTTGAACGTTCATTTTCAACGCTACTCATTGAGTTATGCGAGATACATATATACGCACGTACGTACTTACGTAGACGTCGAGAAAAAAGTTTCTTCTGAATCCATTTTAAATCCCTTTTATAATCCTTTTTGGCAAACACTGACCTTTATTCTAGTTCCTTGGTACAGATGCCAAGCAAGAACATCATTCAAATGGTTTCGAGAGCAGTTGAAATGGGCATTTTCGTCGAAATATGACACCCCAAATTTTTCGTGACTACGCTACTTCCTTTACTTCCTACAAGGAAGTAAAAACTTTTTGAAGCATATATGTAAGGGTATTAAATAAAGCAAATTAAACACCCTTTGTTTAACACTCTTTTAATACCTTTCGGCGCTTTTGTCGTATCTATCTCATTTTCCAACACCTTTTTCTTTCATATGAACATTATACAGGGTGTTTATAAAGCCCCAGACCCATTTTGATGTTTAATAACTCATAAAATAATGAAGATATAAACAAACTTATGGCATTTATTGATGGAATAACTTATATGTTTTCCTTTTCAGGTTTGAATATCTTTACTTTTGTAAATATCGTCTGCGCGTGTGGTTAATTTCAAATAATTTCATTTTTCAATCTAAATACCTGTACTTTTCTGAATATCGTCTGCTTATTAATTGCATTTTTCTCTCTTTTGTTTTTGGCAACTATTGCAATGTTATGTTTACTTTTGATGTGTTTGTTCTAGTACTTTTGTATGTGATGTTTACAGGAGGAGAGTGACCTAAAAGCCAGAATGATGTTGATGACCTAAAAGCCAGAATTACAACCGCAATAGCCTCTGTGGATGCCGATATGCTTGCCGGTACCTGGCGTGAATTTGAATATCGACTTGATATTCTCCGTGCGACGAAGGGGGCACACGTGGAACAACCGCAATAGCCTCTGTGGATGCCGACATGCTTGCCGGTACCTGGCGTGAAATTGAATATCGACTTGATATGCTCCGTGCGACGAAGGGGGCGCACGTGGAAGTTCATTGACAAGGGTCATGAATGAGTCTAATGGGTCCGGGACTTTATAAACACCCTGCATTAGCTTCATAAATTCCTAGATCATACAGAAAAATTCCTGTGAAACACAAAGTGAACTACACTGCCACGGGTTCTCACTTCAGGTCCTGAAAAGTAACATCCATGTAGTGCACTCAGGGAAGACTTTGCTACATTACTTGGGCCCAACAGCGGCAGAGCTGTTAAGCTGAACACTGGTAGTTCGGTCCGGAGCTCGAATTCCGGCAAATGGGGTGGCTGTATAGGCAATTTTGTGATTTTCCTCATGTTTAACGTGTATACAAGCGAGTTTCCTATAAACCACCTAAGTCCTCAATGAAGACATCCCTTTCCTTAGGCAGATAGCCCTTGTGCGCTTTGCCATAATCATATAAACCAAACTAAGCGAATCACATTAATCGAAGCAGAAATTTCAGTTAACGAGATAAATAATCTTGCCAAATCGTTCCCGAAAAAATGCACGCGGATGCCAGTGAGAAGAGGGGGAAAAATTACGTACAGACAACTTATAAAAATGTTTTGAAGGAAGTAAAAGGAATGGTTAGTGAATATGATACAAGATTATGTTCAGACAAACTAGTGAAGAACTTCAAAGATAAAGATTGTTCTTTAGGATGAACTAACTCGACAAGGCAGATTTACAGTAATACAATTATTGTCATTCTTTATAGTAAAGCAGGCATTAAATAATTGTCTTGGAGCTGTATCCTAAATGCTTAGAGTACGTAAATGTCAATTTTTAGATAAGGGATCAAACGCTACAGGCTTTTGTATTTCTCGCAACTAAATCTTAACTTCATCCTTGCGATATGTAAATATATTGTATATAGTTAGTGAGTATGTCAAGGTGTCGGGAAGAAATACATTGAGGTAAATGCCTTTACCATTAAAGAGATTCTTATAAAGATCCCGAATTGAAATATTTTGCTCTGCCTTTGTTTTTCATCTCATCGGTTTAATCAAGTGTGTTAGTTTGAACAGAGTACTTGGAACAGACGTACGTTTTCTTGTGCAAAATTTTCGACTGTACTTAAAGACCAGATGCCTCATATTTGCCTTAAACTTCATAGAAGCAGCAATCATGTGCTGTGAAAAACAAATTTTCAAAAACAAAAACTTAAATTTGAAATTTTTAAGATGTACGGTTACAAATACTTACCTGATGGGATTCAGATTTTTGAAAAAGTACTATAGAAAGGAAATAACATTGAAAAAAATTTATAACTATGTAAGGTATTGCTATTATTTTTCATTAGCCAGTTAGTTTACGTTTTGGATCTTTACTGTCACTGCTCGTTTCCATTTCCCTACCAGAGTGCAAACTGAAGTAGGAAAAGACAGCATTTAAGGGAAGGTTTCGGCAATTTATCTCAGAGCGTGTTCTGCCTTACTAGGTTGCTGCTAACTCAGATAAGATTTGTAGCCTTGCTTTATAATTGCCCATATATGAACATCTACGCCGGTTAGGCTTTTGAGATAACTTCGCGTTAAATTGAATTACGTATTCTTTAACAAATAGCTTATTTTAAGTGTGAACTTACTCTTACTTTAAGTTACATCGCCACAAGTGGTTGGCTGTATAAACACAATTTGTACATTTATGATCTAATAAAAAGGTTTGTTTTAAGACTTTCTTAAGATACTGTCGTTAATTTTTAGATTTAGCGATAATTCACTGTCATTATAACTAGAGTTTGGTTCCAGTTCTAAGAAATATCTAAGAATTGATAGCTAAGAAAACTAAACTGTGTAACTGTTAAGTACATTTTCAACTGATCTGGGAAAGCCAAACGTGTATAAAATCTGAGGGAAAATCGTATGTGGAAGCCTTTGCTCTTCGACTGAATTCTCTTTCTCTGCACCTACAAGATATGTTGGGCTGACTTCTATTGATGAGGGGCAGAATTTCTCTATATATAGGATCTAAGAGAGAACGATTTAAATTCCAAAGCATAAGCAGTTCCAGAGTATTATCTAGTACAAGAAAGTTTTTACGCAGTTGGCTCATCTAATCACTATATGATGTATAGTACGTAATTATTATTTATTCAAGAAGAAATGAAGATAGTTTATAGCATGTATTTAGAACTGAATAAAGACATTTTATCACCATCTCTTTTCTAAATTTTTATGCATATTTTCAGAATATTCCATCTTTTTTTCAATACTAATTTTGCATTTTAAAATCCTTTTCATAATCATAATGAACCTTAGAGTAAACCAAGCTTTGGATTTCTTATAAATGGTATTGCATTTTGGCTTCCAACTTAAGTGTTACCTGTATTTCAATGTTTGCGAAATTAGGTGGACGATATTTGGAAGTTCATTTCCTTTATAGTGCATTATACCACTGAATGAGGAAAATAAGAAGGATTTCCTGTAGCTCTTGGGAGTCATAATTGAAGTCAATTTCCAAGCAGTTTTAGTCGTTAATCAAAACACATTATTGTCCACTTTCAAAGCGCATGTTTAAGCGGCAATGAGACATTTATTTTACCTTACTGTGACGCAAATGTCGGAATTTCCTTTATTTTTGTAAGGAATGTGATCTTTGACGTTAATTAGCAGTTTATAACACGTGGAATAGTTCTGAAGGTGAAAACTTCCTTAAAAAGCTCTTGTGATAATGAAATACATAAATTTCTCCGAATTCTAGCAAGATTTTCTTCTCCAACGGCGCAGTTTTCTTCTGCTGCTTATAATGAATAGTGGTTTTAGAACTCCATTTATAGCATGTTATTACTTCACTTTTGCCCGGAAATTTTACAGTGTTTTCTAGAAGGGGAGCTCTGTATTAAAAGCTAAGATTAGATTGCTTTTAAAAGTTAATTAGTACGCTGAATAAAATTAGGATCTACTTTCTTCAATGTGCTAGCTGAATTTTACTGATGTTTCTGATAAGAGTTATATGGAACATGGCTTTTATTAAAATCAGACAATATGTGTCTTCAAACACATCAGGGATAAAATAGTTTAAAAACGATCCTACATAGCATGAGAGATTCATTCTCATTGAGGAAACCATAGTCAAGTATTATACATGCAAGTTCAATCTCCATTATTTTTATCCTCTTAGCTTAATACAGAAGCTGATATTCACGCTTAAATCCCAACTTTTTCGATTAACGTCATGACTGAAAGAATATCAGTCACTTGGTGACAACATAACTTAGAGTTAATAATTTATTACTATGATTGCATCTCAATAATGAATTCGTAAGCTTTACTTGAATGTTTTCTACAGTTTTTCTTAGGAAGTATAGTTGACAAATGAGCATGCGCCAATAATTTTCAAACTTAAACTTTGCTATTTTATTTCAGGAAACACTTTTCGGATGAAAATTTTCTGAAACTTGAAATAAAACTTCAAAGAATATATTTAAACTCTGAAAACTATGTGGCACACTTATACAGCCTCGGTACGTCTGGGCATATTAGCACATCTCGTCACGGAACACTATATTAGGGTTCAAGCATAGTCTACGGTTGCTTATAGGGAGCTGATGTCCGTGTTCAGTGGAAACATCGAGAAGAAACGGCTAGAGGCTATATAATATATACACATTGTAGTTAATATTAAGTATATAAATAACAAAATTATAAACAAATATATGCTGCTTCAAAAAAAGTGCAAAGGATGGCTGTTTTAAATGGCAAAAATAATTGTGCCTCCAACATTATCAATTCAAAATTTAAAATTAAAATTAAGAATAAAAAATTAAAATGTCTTTGTTTGCAAAGTTAATTTTCGAAGATTATAAATATCTATAAATTATACAAAAATGTTAAATTTAAGGTAAAATATCTAAAGTTTAGGTATAAATACATCATTTTATTACTTAAAAGATGTAATGCAAAAAATAGCCTTGTTTCGAATGATTATTAATCTGTTTTACAGTCGGATGATGGTAATATATTTTTTTAGGAAAAAGGAAAACAAATAACAAAAAATAAATACAGAAAGGGAAAACATATTTGCATATCCTTATTCATATAAATATATTCTTTATTTCTATCTAAAAATTTTAAAAATATCAGGATTTCTGTAGACGAATACATAAATTTATCCCATGCATAACAGATGGGATAAATTTATAAGATAGACAATAACAAGAGATTTCACATTCATAAGTAGCTTTAAGCTTAGGAAATGTTTATATTTAGTGCTTTTCTTTAACTAAAATGTTATCGTTGACTCTTTTGAAGTTTCGCAACTTGGTATACTTGGCCAGGATTTAATTTTCGGTCTTCTTTTCTTCTTCTCATCCTCCATTTTGCAGGAAAAGAAGCAATAAGAATATGTATTAAATGAGACTAAGAAGGCAGAGACGTTAAATCCCAATTGTAGGTATAGTCGAATCAAATAATGGCAGTAAGGAAGAATGCAAATTTTAAAATGCTGTGGATGAAGTTTTAGTCAAGATATCTGCCACAAACTTGTCAGCATCTTGGGACTTACGTTTTCAGATTTTCGATTTAAGTTATCCGCTGGAGGAAGAAATTATAATCTGTGGTGTCTGCTAAATGAGCCAATCATGGATTATCAACACGTGATAACATAGAGATCTGACAAAAGAATTCCCTCAGGATTTGCATAAAGGATCTAGCTGTATAACGAAGTCATAACGAATGTTCTTTAACATAGCATAAATTACTATGTTGTTATTTTATTGAAGGCAGCACATAACGCACTGAAATCCTTTTATTTGAACAACGAGATAAAAATTTACAGTCGGAGTTCTGTAAGCCGATCAGTATATAAGGTAATTGTTCTACAAAATGCAGTATTTACAGAAAGGGAACTTTGGGCGTCAAGAAGTTCGCTTTCTCATTTTTTCCAACCTCTGAGCATGAGCATCATCTCATGATTTGGAACAGTGGCGAATTTATTTATGTTCTCAGTTGTGGAACCATTTTTTAAACATTACAAGTTTTTTTATCTCCTCAGTTGATATCTCACTTCTAGGACTAGAATGTAGTTCTTCATTTCTGCTACATCCTGAAAGATCCCTGTTTCAAGACAATTTCAAGTTGAATATCGAGCTACGAAAATTGCTTATTGTGTATCAGAATCAAATCAATGCAAATATAACATCTGTTCAATTATTTAAATTATAAAAATCATTTTTTTGGTTGAATTATTTTCAAATAATTCACCATAATTAATGAACTCGTATGTAAGAAGATCCTAACTTCAGTAGCTTCAGCAATTCGTAGTTGAAAGTAGAAGAAACTTGAGTAGTAAACAAGTTACTAAATTCCCTCGGTTTATGCATAGCAGATTGTATCCCAGCTGCCTATGTCTTTTCCATTTCATACAGGAGAAACGTTCCTGCGGATCGCTTATATGATTTTATTTACTGATAGAAAATATCCATTTCTTTTAAACTACTAAATCAATACTGCGCATATATTTATGTAAAGAACAATTTTGTTTACATATAAAACTTCATAGAACTTTCTAACATTCTCTAAGGAGTTATGAAAGTTAAACATCGAAGGAATATTTTCTTCGCAATATTAATGTATTGAATTCTTTAAAATATTTATCGGAAGAATAAGGGAAAAAACTTCAATAAAAAACATTGTTTTTGGTCATAAAAGCATAGATAAGAGTATTTTTAAACAATTGTTATGAAAAATGTGATAAAAGTTTTGTTTTTTTTATCTTTTTTTCTTTTACAAAAATAATTTATATGAACAGATAATTTTTAAGGATACGACCTGCATTTTCCTTTCCTTCCAGGGAAAATAATAAATTTTCAAATGCTTCTTCAATGTTTAGAAAAGGGATTACCAGAAAAAAATAAGAACATATATGAAAAAATTACGCTTTGTGAAACCTGATTAAAACGTCAGCAAAATTTTAACGTGTTTCACAGTAGGTATATGACTCTTTATTAAAGATCTCCAATATTCTTGTGTTTAAGCAGAAACAAAGAACAGAAAGAACAGAGGAACAGAAATCTTTTATTGCGACTTTTCTTACCGTATATATTGTATCCAAAGAAAATTGATCATATTATTATTGAGAAGCGAATTCTTCTTAATCTTCTCCAAAGACACGTGTAAATGTTTTTCGATTTTGGGATACAATATGTTTTCAAACTTACGACTGAATCTTTTTAACTGTTGACTGAATGATTTTAACGACTGAATGTTTTTTGTAGAATATTAGCATTTTCAAACGTGTGGAGAATTACTTTTAATTGTTTGCCTCAAATATAGTACTTTTTTGTGTGCTTGTGCGGGTCGACTGCTTTATACACCGTATATTTCGGCGTATTTTACGCACTTTTAATAAAAAAAAATAAGATCCAAATTTACGGGGTTATACGCCGGATTTAAAAGTGATGGATTTAAAAATAAGGAGCAGATGAGTATACAAGTGTTAAACTTCTTATATACTTAATGTTGATTATTTAAAGCAAATGACATACCTCATGAACCTTATAACGTAACTCATAACCTTGCAAATTTGCATTATCGGAAAACATGAAAAGTTTGTCATATTTGTCCTCCTTTATATCTTTAGGCCCTTCATTAAATTCTGTTTCATCTTCACGATCACTATTACTCTGATACATAAATAAATAATCATCTTCCGTTCCATATAGATTATTAGATATAATACATTTTGAAATGGTTTTTTTAATTATGTCAGGGTTAATTTAATTTTATGTTTTATATGCACTCACACACTAATTCTAGATTGGCATGACACATTTAACTTCCTTTTGTAAATGTTTTTTCACTTTCTAACATTCACATATTTCACTCTCATTTTAAATTTCCTTTGAATGTATTTTGGATACACGTATCTAAAGGCTGAACTAATGGCGTTAATCCTTCTGGAATAAGTGCCGTATCTGTATTTCTCTCTTTCAAAAATTTCTTCGTATTATTCGCTAGATGGGATCTGAACCTATCTTAAAGACTTTCTGGATTTTTTAAGAGGACGCTCTCACCAAACATTTCTCATCAACAATCTCACATGGTGCTCGTCCAGCCATCCTCTCTCGTGAACATGAATGAAAACACCATTTGGGAAGTATTTCCGCATTGTCTTTTTTTTTTTAAATAAACGTGGATTTTAATTTTGTATCATCCGCTAAGCAGGAAAACACTACGGTGAGGTGAGATTTATCGTAACTTGTTTTTATGTGTACCGCTTTTGTTCCTTTCACTTCAATTTTTTTATTTCATATCATGTCACTAATTACTAGAGTTTCATCCGTATTTCCAATATCTGACAGTAAATAATGTTTCGCCTTCGTATCCCAATAAAATACTTCTGGAAACGTATTAATTTGTTGTCCAAATCCTTCGGAAGCCTTTAGGAAACTTTGTTTCTCGCAGAACTAAATTATACAGCGCTATAAATCGACTACATCAACTCAAAGTTGCTTTACATTTTTCACTTTCATTTGAATGTTTTTGTACCCATTTTAAAGCAAATAAACGTAAGTTGTTTCTTGTTACAATTAATCTATTCTGGCGGTTTTTTAGGACCCAGTTCGCAATAATTTCTTCTGGGATAGGACACATCTTTACTCCTTTACACAAAGCACATTTCTTCTTTGGCATATTAATTATTGTAACTTTATTTTTCTTCCAATCACGTATGGAGCATTCACTAACAACGAACATCCTTACTGCAGCACGATTTCCAGTGAAAGTAGTACCGTGTTTGTTTCGTTTGGCAGAAGCCATAGTTACTACTAAAAAGATCACTAGATTATCTGTATTTCAACTAAAGCAAATACGATTTACTCTGTGTTCCTTCTACGTTCTAGGTCACCTTCTATGCTCACTTCTAAGTTTCTTCTATACTAATGCCCTCTATGTTCAATTCAAATAACTACATACAGAGAAAATATTTGACCGATCATTCCGAGAATTTATTTGGGTCGGGACGTGCATTCTTCCCTCAAATTATATCCCCTTTTCTCGAATCCGTAGGTGCACACCTACATCGAATTCAACCAGTCTGTCTGCAGAATTATTAATTCTCTTAAGCATTTACCCCCGCACATATTGTTTCCCTTATCACTTGCCAGTTCGGAATACCATTGTTTGAAAGCCTGCAAAATCTTTGAATGAATGATTTCAAAAGAAAGGAGCGTCATACATGTGTCTTTCAGGATCCTTCGTAAAGGAAAAGATATCTATTATGCGGGGAATATACCTAAAAATTAAAAAGTACAGTTTGAAATTACAGGTGTGCGTTATATGTCGGAATAAACGGTATATGTCTAACACTTACATTGTTCAGCATCGTTCGTCACTAGAAATGAAGTTTGAAACCTTGAAAAATGCTGTTTCGTTTAAAGTTTAAAATCAACGAGCAGTTTTCTCTTTTCTAGCCTTGTTTTCTGTGTGTACACGTTTCTACTTAAAGCAACACTTAAGATCAAAACTACACGTCTTGCTCTTAATAGTAGAAAATTTAAGGACTCTCACAATTAATATGACATGACAGATGATAGCACTTAACAATATTAGCACTAACTTGATAAATTTATAAATATTGCCTAAATGTTAGCCGAGTACAAAGAAATGTGACTAAATAATATTAGAAAATGCTAAAAGAATATATCTAAGAAATATTCAACTAACATAGATTTCAAATAGAAAAAAGATAAGTATAATTTTAGAAAAACATAGAATATGTACTGTTGATTTTTTTCAGATGTTTTTATTCAAATATGAGAACTGCTGAAAAGATATTGATTAAATCAATTTAATTTTATTAGTAATATAATTTTAATATTAAATCTGTAACATTGCCTTTTAATTTCAATGAAAATTTAAACTCCTTCATAACAGTGATTTATTTTATTATGCTATTTTATTAAAAAAATAAAAACTCTCCTTTTGGTAAATGCCATTCTAAGAAATTTTTGCTGAGAAACTGGAGTGTAAATCTCAGTCAAAGTGAATTAACAATTTTCAAAAAGTTCAAAATAAAATTATGAAAGTTATTATTACTCCATATCATCGTTAAAATTAATGAAAGTTATCATTATTTTATGTTGAAAACGTTCAACATAAAATTATGAAAAATTTCATGTTGAAACGGCTCAAATATTTAAATAAAATTTCTTTCACGAAAAAAAATGAAACATCTTATACATTAATTTTTAATTGAATAAAATAAAATAGTGCTAGCATCGAAGTTATGCTAACTTTTAGCTCTTCAACACAAGGCTAATCATAAGCACTGTGGGCTTTTATGAGTCCTGTTCTATTATAGTAAGTTTTATGAGGTATGCGTGTCTAAAATGCCTAAAGTCTAAAATGAAAGATCTGTATTTTGAAATAGAGCTACAAAGAAACTGGTAGATATGCTGCTATATGATCTTACCAACAGAGATACCAAACACGCATATTCAAGTAACCGTGTTTGAAAAATAAGCAGCCTGGCTTTCTTCTTGTCCAAATAATTTTTTACAGAGATATGAATATAAAATTTAAATCAGTAAAAGAAAAGCAACTTTCAGAGGAAAAATTTTTTATCCTACTCTCGTAATTAATAATATTAATGAAAAATATTTTATAGCTAATTCTGCAATTCATTTGCAACAGTCAATCCACTCTTCCTTCCACTGACAATATAGCTTTATTAGGAAAATGCTAAGCCCGTGTAATAAAGTAAGTAAGAGTAGCACGATTTCTTCTATATGACAATAAGTGAAGAAAACCAATTGTAACACATACGAGCATTTCTCAAACTGTAGTTATTGTATTCGCAGATGCAAGTACTACGTAACCATTTTCACTTGAATGACATTTGTAGGACGGCACAACTCAAAACAAGTACATGGATAAATGCACACTTACAATAGGCTGCAGTAAGTAGACATGTTAATAGAATGAATGACAAACGAAAGCGAATTTGTGTGTCACCGTCTTAGAAATAAATTGCTTACTGCAATTTAAAAAACCACCGTCTTTTGATTTGTTACATCAATCACTGTGCTAAAATTCAGTACAGAGATTAATTTCCGGCAGGTATTACAGCTAAGAGAATATTTATTGAGCTGATTTATTAAACGTAAAGATTTAAATACAAATTAAAAAAACATTTAAATAAATGCTTTGCAAGTAGAAATGTAAAATAAGATCAGTAACATCGTGATTTCTGTAGTTGACGTTACACTGCGGTAACAAATTTATTTGATGCCTGTCGGGGTATCAGGTAAATCTAAATCATTTAATAAATCAGAAAACTTGATTGCTCTTTGAAATTTTTGGTTTTGACCTAAGCAGGATTCTGTATGGCATACTATGCTGATACTTAATGAGGTACTTTAAATGAAAACCACATGCATAATCCTTGGTTCGGATTGTTTGATAAAGGCAAAGCCCTTGAGGGCTATCTGCCTAAGAGGAGGAATGCCTTCATGGAGTACATTCTAAAGGAAATTGGCTCGCATACACGTTACACATTGGGAAAACACGAAGACGGCCATGCAGCCAACCTGTTTGCAAGGATTCGATCCGTGGATTGAACTACCAGTGTTCAGCGACTTTACCACTCGACATCTGGTGGACTCCGCGTAATTTTTGGAATAATAAAAAGAGTTGTTAAGCGCCATTTTATGTTTGATTGCATATATTTTTTTTATTTTTTTCACTTTAGGTAATGTATCCACATACTTCAGCTTTTAATTTTAGATAATCTTTACATCAACGGTGTGTTTTAGCATTATATTTGTAAGAAAAACAGATAGTTGTTTTAACTATTCATCTTTCGCTCCAATAGGACAGCAAATAATAATGCAACAAATAACTGAGAGGAAAAAACTATTCTTAAATCATTAAAAAACGCTTATTATATTTGCAATTACATTCCTTAAAAATTAAAACAAATAATGTTTCATAGTTGCATGCATGCAGACAATCTGTTCTTTCTTCCTGTATTCGTTTACAAGAAACATCTTTTAAACATGTTTCTTGACAAGAAGTATGTTTCGAAAAATAAATATAAAAAAGATAAGCGCAAATTTCAACTGTGCTTCTACACATGGTTGTGTTTTCAAAGTACTTGACGTATATTAGCATTTCCTAGCATATTTTACCTATTCATCATATTTGACATAAATTCATCTGTTCTTCACTGACCCTATGTGAGTAGGTAAGAATATTAAAGCAAGTAATGAAGGAGGTGTTAGAGAAGGAAGTTTTTCTTTTTAAATGAAGGAAAAAGGGAAAATAATTCATGATTAATAATAAATCTTTTGAATCTAAAACTAATATTTTGATCTAAGAATTGACTTTAAATAGAAATATTATTGAAACATGCATTTTTTAAATTTGTAAACAGTTGACGACAGCGAGTTTATTTGATTATATTTTTAAATTATTTAAAGCAACAGTAAACATTTTATCAATATTTCTCGCCCAGAGGCGCAATTTGCCCAGAAGGGCTATTAATTTCGCTTTTGCATTTTACGCCGTCCACTATAAAATGGTGTTTCACTTTTCAAATTGTTGCTACCAAATATTAGAGCCATGCATTATATTTAAAGAAATTAAATAATGAAGAATCTGTATGAAGGTATATATATATATATATATATTCTTTGTATTGTGAAAAAAACAAGGGTATCTACGGACATCAAATTTTGAATAATGTAGTCCTCTACTCGAGTATGGCACCTGGAAGCCCAAATTTGGAATTTGTTTTATTAACTCTTTCATATTTTATAAAACTTCAACGAATTTTTCATTAACAAACTCAAAGATTTCAAAGCGAGCAATGGCAACACTATACGAAAAGAAAAACACATTTCTTATCTCCAACACGCGAGACTGTGTATCGGAAATTCTAAAGATATGTTGTTTTAAAATATTTTGCGATATTGCTGGTGAACTGAATTTTATGGTTTAAGTGCGAAGAACATGATATTAAGTTGTAGAGTCATTAGGTTATTTGGAAGCAGGAGATGTGAAAAATGAGCAACGCCTTCGCCGGGACTCGACCCACGGACGTCTCGAATACGCGTCGAGCGTGCTGACCACTACACCACGAAGTCATGCGAAGAAAGCGGGAGAAATACCTTATATACTCTTCCTTTTAAAGGGCGACTGGGGATAAGGGGGCCCTAGTCGCCAAATCCCGGTGGTGAAGAATCATCATTCACCCCTTTTTTTTCTGTTCGGGCGCCACTTGTGGAGTCATTAAGTTATTTGGAAGCAGGAGAAGTGAAAAATGAACAGTGCTCTCGCCGGGACTTGAACCGGGGCCCTCTCGAATACGCGTCGAGTGTGCTGACCACTACACCACGAAGGCATGTGAAGAAGGTGGCAGAAATACCTAATATAGTAACTAGAAAAAGGATTAAGAAATATCGTTTGAGCATAATATAAAATCTGAAAGCTTTCAGATGATTTTTTTTATATTTCCCCTTTTTAAATTCATTTACGTACTTTATTATAAAATATCACAATATTAAGTATAGCTGTGGGTTCCAAAATGCAGCAAATAGTCGAGAAGTTCATACTAATTTAAAGAACTTAAAATTTCATTATGAAAAAATTGAGTTTGATTGATGCTTATAACACTGACTGATGTCACACATCCGAAAACAATGTATTTGTTTTATTACTACTGTCTGCTTTAATTGCAATTCCAAACAAGTTTAAACAATTTTATGTTTTACTGCTTTATGTAGGATTCCCAAAAAATAATAAAATATTATAAAATAACGCATTTAATGAATATTAAACTGGATTAAACCTTAGGATTAAACATTTCCTTTAATAATAGTTTAAACACTATATTTTACAGAGTAAAATCAATTTTATTTTTGTGAAACTCAGAAAAATCTGTCAAAAAGTGATGTCGTTTGAATCTAGATAAGAATTCATTTGCTACAAAATTCGTAAAACTTTCATGAAATGGAAAACTTTTGATTCTCAGATCTTTCATCATCATTTACTGAAACAAAATTACTTGGTTTTAAATATCTCTCGAGAAACACTTGAAAGAATCATTTTATAGATCAACCATGTATCAGTGTGACTCAGTCTAACGACTTAACTTATCTAGCAGAAGTATCAAAGGAAGTTGTTACCATCTTAAGAGGTTAATAAGTACTAGTTTGGTTAAAGTAAGTGCGGGTAAGAGTTAATACGTAATAGTCTGGTCGTTTTGTGTTGCAATTGGTATACTGAACGCAAATGGCAACAAAAAACGGGTTTATAACATAAACGGAAGAGTTGCTAGGTTGCATACAATGCAACAGGTGATCTAAAGCCGCTAATAATTTTAGCAGAAATTTCGAAATATACACCTGAATATATTCTTATTGAAGAAATCCAGTTTTAAAATTCACTTACTGAAACGCTAAAAATTCATAGTAAGACGGGCTGACTGTATATATAAAACCCGGAAAACGAAAATTGACTGCAAAACTAACAAACGGACTGAATGCATATGTGTTGTTGTTGTTTCTAATCTCGCTTGTCTGATATTATAGCAAGCCCACGAAATTCATCGTGGAGAGAAGGCAAGACTGGTAAGAGCTTTGGGCACCATACAGGCACCATTGTGACTTTGCTCAATTCCTCTCCCAATTTTAAAGGACAGCACCCTGGGAAAGGAACGGGTCCGAGGGTTTCCCACCCATCTTCCCCTACAAGCGACTTCTTGAGAGGACTTTCGGCTCGAGACATATTTAGAGTGCCCTTATGCCGCATAGACATTGTACATTTTACAAACATTCATACCTTCTCTGGGATTCGAACTCCAGTCCTTCGTTACGACAATCAGAGTCACTAACCACTACTCTGGTTAGGCGGCGACTGCATATATAAAACAAGAAAAAACTTAAGGAGATTTCTCTGCAACAGGAACAAATCATAATTAAACATAAGTTGCAACTAAGGTTAGGTTATTTGAATATGGCAAAGCCAACAGGCTATCTGTCTAAGAAGAAGGATGCATTCGTGAAAGACTTTCTAAGGGAAACTGGCTCATATTTAAGTTACATATGTAAAACACCACAAAAACCAACCATGCTTTCAGCCCGTTTGCCAGGCACTGAACACAAACCAGGTCGAACTACCGTTAGTCGTTGGTCTTGACCACTGGTCCCCTAGGGGGGCAAGTAGCGGCTAAGAATCTCTATTATTTGACGTGCCTGTTTGAGTCACTAAAATCTGTAGAACTTCTGAAATGAGTGCCGGAACGCGGATGCCGGAAGTGTCGGAACGCGCAGCATCTAAAAGTAATCGTTAGGAAATTAACAGAATTGTTCCAATTTGGTTATATTATTCTTTTTTTCACCACTACCAAAAATTAAATAATGCATCATTTTTTTAATTAAAAAATTGTCAATCATTCCACAAGATTTGGCTGACACACAAAAGAATATTTTAAACAAAGAAATCAATATTCCTAATGCAAATGAAGTTTTGAACAAATGAATAAAAAGCTTTTGTAATCTTTAAAAGAATTTGAAAATTGTTATTTACGGCAAGTCCTCGCCCCTTGCATTCACACAAAAGGTGGTAAAAATAATAAGAATAAAACTGAACTTCATGTAAGGAACTGATGGTTTTTAAAATTAATGAACAATTTCCTATAAATTAAGGCGATTTCCTTCTTTTATTCCAGGATTAAACAGCTGCTAAAATAATTTTTACAATGTTAAAAAAAATAGGTAAATTAAGCCAGGGAATTGTGCCCGTAAACGTTTTCTGGCATTATTTCCGGATTCGCTTAATTAAATGCAAAGCAATTAGTCAAAGATGAGAAACCAAAAATTGAAGTTTTTCGTTTCTTTTCGAACTATACACGCTAGCGGAGGCGGTGACTTCGAACATATAAGCTGATGTTTTCGTTTGGTAACTGATTGACCAATCACCAAGTTTACGAATTCGAATCTAAGTAAAAAATAGGAACTAATTTGGAGAGATGGTAATTTATTTTGGTTTCCCTTCTAAAAACTAAAATTAAATAAAAGGAAATCGCCTATTTTTTAAATTTAAATAGATTTTGAGTTATTTAATTATACGCTATAGATTTCGTTTTTTTGGAAAGCTTTAATTAGTATTAATTTTTTAAGAATAGAAATGTATAGTAAGGATTATTTTGCCAATTTCCTGTAATTTCGTTAGAGAAAACCACTTCTTTTAACTCTCAGTATTCCTAATAAATTTTTGGTTCTCGAAATGAGGACTATAAATTTGAATGACAGGCACTTAAATAAGTGGGGCAGTTGCAGTGCCCTTCCTGCTTTCAGAAATTAAGACCTTAGCAGTAGTTTATTTTATTATTATTATTATTGTTGTGTTCTTTGCCAGTGTGAGACAAACAATGTTGTGAAAATTTTGCCCAAAGAAATATTTTGTCTCTATCCCTTTACCCAGTTCTGACGAGTAAACGATTCATCATCACATGGAAATTGTTATTTGTGTTGGCACCTCGGCCCAGTTAGCAAAACAGAAAATGAAGTTAGCAGAATTTGTTGATAATTTGGCCTCTTTAGTCTTGTCTTAGTACTAAGTATCTTAATCTTTCAGAAAAAAGAAGAAATAGTGATTCGTAATTCCAATTGTTAAGAAAAAAAGTAATTCGATTATTATTTCTCCCAATCAGAATTTTTTTAAGAAATATTTTCATAAAATGAAAAGTGTTTCTTATTATCAAGACGCCAGAAAAATTATGCTAACTATTTAATAATCTAAAAGTTAATAATTATCCATTATATTTTAATGGAAATAAAATTAATTAAAAATTAGTTCCTATTTTTAGTTCCAATTTAGTTACTATTTTTCATTTATTCCAAATTAGTTCCTATTTTTTACTTAGATTCGAATCCGTAAACTTGGTGATTTGTCAATCAGTTACCAAATGAAAAAAGAAGATTATATGTTCGAAATCACCGCCTCCGCTAGCGAGTTCCATCTAGAATTGAGTTCTTTTAAACTCAATTCTAGGTGAACTTGCAGCGATATAACTAATTTTTGCAACTGGAAATATTAGAAATTTGTGTGGATTATTTAGGTGAGAATGTCTAGGCACGTTTTTACGAATGATGTTTTATAGTATTCCTTTGGTTTGAAAGTCCTGCTTTTAATGATTCAGCCTCCAAACATAAAACCTTTTCATTAAATACATCTAACACAAGCTTAGCTAGGATTAGAAGTATTTTATGCTAGGTGCTAGGAAAAATGTGGCTACATGCTTTTTCTCTAATGATCTAATTTCTTTAAGGATCCATTTCTCTAAATGCTCTTCTCAAAATTCTCTAATTGATTTCGGATACTTATTTCCTATTAAAATATCTCTTAATGGTTTCAATACGGAAAGGGGAACGTAGTGCTCTTATAATTGAAAATATGGAATCTCTTAGCTGTAGCCACATAAAAGTGATTTAAGCTTTCATATATTTTTTACAAGTTCGCCTAAGAATTTTATATTCAAAAGCATAATATTTCTTGTCTTTAATTAAGCAAAGCATAGTGAACCTTCAGGTGTTCAGAACCGCTAGGTTAGAATGACAAGATTAGATTTCATTTTTAAAAAAATAATTAATGCAGTTCTGAAAATATTCCCACAGATTCTTTATTTGTTTTAAAATCTGTTAATGGAGATAATCCATATTTTTTTCAACATTGGCTCTAGTTCTAAAAAGGTAATTCTAAAATTTATATGATGTTGCATGTAATATTTATGAAAATTCATAACAAATGAAAATTCAGAATGAAACAGTGTTGAGGGTTTCAACGGTTAAGAAAACTCTAATTTGTTTGAAGTTCGAAAGTGCTAAACTATTATTTCAGCGTAATTTTAATCTAGGCAACGTAGTGCTACAAAATATCTAGAGATAGTGGCTATGTTTTAGAAAGAAAGAGCATTTCTTTCTTATCAGGATTTCTGATAGACAGTGCGTCAAGTTTTATATTGTATCGAAAGAAATCTACGAATATTTATACAGAGTATTTCAACAAATCGGTTACAAACTTTCGGGAGAGATAGAGTACACATGGAAGATGAAAAACCACATGGCAATGCATGGTCGAAAGCACTGTCTTGGCGCAGTAGTGACAGAACAAAAAAGGAAGGACATGAAAGGTGTGACAAAACATGTTTTATTATGTTTAGTACATCAGGGGCCAACAAATAAGAAGAAAAACAGACAACGATCGTCATTAAAGAAGGTGTTTGAAATTACGAGCCCGGACCGTGATGCAAGTTTCACATCTCAGGCGCATGAAGATATGCATCCGCGCATGGAAGATCTCATGGAAGATGCATGACATACGGTTTCTGCATCATGGTCCGGGTCGTAATTTCAAACACCTTACTTGATGACATTCGTCTGTTTTTATTCTTATTTCTTGGTTTCAGCTGCATTAAGCATAATTAGCATTATTCTCACCCTATTCGTATTCTTCTTTTCTTGTGTTTTGTGCCGTCGTGTATGAACCAGGAAAGCGTTTTCGACCATTCACTGTTTGTGCTTTTTTTCATCGTCCAGGTGTACTCTATCTCTCCTGAAAAAGTTTGTAAATTTGTTTGTTTTTTGTGATTTGCTGAAACACCCTGTATGCATTTAATCCAGCTAGCTAGGAACTATCCCCAAAAGAAATTATCAGTGTTAGTTGCTTTAATCGGTCGGCCATATGGGAAATCATTACAAGTAATTATTTGTGTCACATTTATTCAGAGAAATTACGAAAATGCTTAAAAAGGGATTTATTCCTGAAATATCAATACAGAAGTTCAAACGTTTGAAAATATACGTAATATTTGAAAGAAAAATCCATAAATTAAGTATCAAACCATTGTCTTTCAAAACTAACATCCTCTATCACAGCATTAGTGCCATATGGTAAAAAGTATATAGTCATATAATATACACAATAAGTAAATAAAATGGAAAACCTTTTATTATTTTCTATGTTAGTTTTCAAGAATAAATTTGCGCTGAGAAAGCAAGGTGCAAGCGTAAATAGCAAGCGTAAATAGCAAGGTTAATTTACAGATTTATAGGCAAAAAACAAACCTTCGATTTATTTCACATTACATAATTTTTTGCTCTTTCTGGTTTGTTATTAATGAAATTTCCTACATCATTACTTCTTCATCAAAAGATTGAAAGGGAAATAGAAAGTACTTAACCGCTGGTAAATAAACATTTATATTTTTCTTTACGCTTTTTTTCGATTCTGTATTTGAACTTTATCCGCTTTTACATTTTGATGTAAGTACAAAAATTTGATATCTTACCGAGTTTTATGTAATGCTTTGTTAAAGTTACGCCAATAAATAAACTTACGATCGAGAGAATTAAATAAAAAAACTATACACGAAGTTAAAATTACGGTTCTGAATAGCTATAAACCCGCTCCATTAAATTTTTAATTGATATTTTCGAAAGGACTTAAATATGATATTTTACCGAAAAATTGCCATATTCAATGTGAAGATTCTATAAATATGCACAATAAAAAAATGTATATGTCATAATTGAAAAGCACCTTCTAGAACCAAGTTTAGCAAATAAGCTACGATGTGCAAATAGAAAACAATGTGAGTGAATGAAAGTAAAGTATTAAAAAGGCATATACATACCAACGACATATATAATATTCTATATTAATCTATGTATCATTAATAGAAAATAAAAGAAATGTGGATACAAAAAGTACTACATTTTATACGATTTTGTAATGACTGTAAATTGCTTCTTTCAAATTATTGTGAAGTTCTTTAATGTGTAGAATAAAAAGGTCAAAGCCGAATGAGATTTTCTGTTTATTTACATAGTTGATAATCTGCGCATTTTAATATATTTACAAAGATCTGCGTTTTTGTGTTATGTCTCTTTGTAACGCATATTCATTCAAAATTGTTTCTCATAGAAAGTAAATATGCTGTTTTTTTAACTCGAATTATATGCAGAATAACACGAATTTAAATATTTAAAAAAATAAACGAATTAAAATGTGAAAAAATGAAATACGAAAAACGTAAAATTAAGCAAAGGAACAACATTATTTTGCTGCTGAAGGAGAGACACCTGTGTCTGATTATCCTCGAAATCTATAGAGTTTTATTTAAAATCTATGACAAAAGAAGTTATTGTTTTTCCCAATTTTGAATTTTGTACTGGCATGCTTCTTCTCCAATTTGATAAAAGGATGCATTAATTTTTCTATGTAGTGGATGGATACAAAAATGTTTCTAAAATTAACATTTTGTAAAGCTAGGCTAGATACTATTTTAGGTTATATGTTCTTGTGATACACGCATGAATCAGGAAATGATATACTAGGTCAATTCTTAATATATATTTTAAGAGGAGTGATAACAATGAAATAAATTATAGAGCTAAGATAAAGGAATTAGGCACTAATATGCTGTGCACAAACCGTGTGCCTAAACGAGATCAAATCAGAAATCAGATATGATTGTTAAAGTCGAGATTTCTAAATTAAAAGACATAAGGATTACACAAGGATAACAAAATTGATATTGTGAAACATATTGAAGCATAGTATAGTGAACAAATATAATTACCAGTACAATTGCACGTCTCATGTTTTGCGAAACATAACATATTTGAAGTACAGAAGGTGTAAAAGGTGTAATTGGATAAATTACCCAAGAATGGCGAATTTGAGTTACGATTATTGAAACTATAATGTATCTAGGACTGTTTTGTCTTTTGTATTTTGAATGCATAGTCGAGTTATGCCAGCGAATTTCGGAGGAAGTGATAAAACTGCTGTGATGAAGTGGATTGATGCAACATAACAACAGATACTTCGCAAGAGAACTGTCTAATCACTACTTTACTCTCCTTTTTATTCCAAGTTTATAAAATTACTCTTTTGTCCCCCAAAACGCCCTTAAAAACAATAATATCATCTCGAAATCTTGCATGCAAATTCTTTAATATCAAATATGCTAATGATTCAGTTTTCAAAGCGAATTAATGTTAACTTCTGCATGTGTTTGGTTCATAACACGGGCTTCTGCTGCGGTAGAAGCATAGCATAAAATAGATAACAATTGCGAATGGTTTATCATTTCTCATTGACGGTATTGCAGCTCCCTGGAGACAGAGTTAACAAGGCCGTTACGACATTGGCGAAGACCTTATAGACAACTGACGACTTTGAACCTGGTCGCATAGTAGACATGCGTGAAGCGTGCTGGTCAGAGTTATCGATTTGGAATGCCACAAAATGCAATAAAAGACTTAAATATGCTCTGTAAAATACCTCATATCTTATGAGTAAATTCTGAATGCAATACGATCTTCCTCTTACTTGCGCAGAATGTAAGGAACTAGGAATCTACTTCCTAGTAGATAAGCAATTATTTTCCAGCAGAATTTTGCTAAATTTAACATAATATCAAATGAATACTCATTAGATATAATGTAATTACATCAAGTCTCGTAGCTCACTTTCTAACATTGGACTAATGTTTCAACATCGTTATATTTTCTTCATAAAATATACGTTCATTTAATCATAAAGTGTACTTGTTTAAGAAAATGTGAAAAAATGATACTCCTTTTATAAGATAAAATATTCAGTTATTAAACGACGAAATAAATACAAAGCACCTTTCACACCATAATAAAGTATATATATATATATATATATATATATATATATATGCGTGTGTGTGCGTCATATTTTAAGCACGTAGAGGACACTGGTACTTTTAGCATTCGACAGTCGTAGTGGCTGAGGGTGAAAGGCTGGATAACGAAGATAACAGTACTAGATTTTGACGAATCACCAATCTTTACTTTCACAAATATCAAATCATCTTGACAGACATTTATCCAATCATAGTTAAATACAATAATTTTTATGCACACTGTTTTTAAAAGTACGACTTAAGCATCTTAGGCAGGAAACCATAAGTAGCGTGGAGATGGCAGGGAAAAAGTTAAGAAAAGGGATGACATAGTTGCTTGCAAAGAGTACTTATACTAAATAGGTGCATAAGTACAGCTAAACTGCTATTGGTTAATTTTAAGCTGTTATGTAACGTGGAAAGGTCTCGAATGGGGGAGAACAGATGAACTTAAGGGGCAGAACACTAAATTTAGAATAGTTAATTTTGAGGTCGCCAACCATTTCTTAGAGCAGCCATCGTATTTAGTTATATCTTATATATAAATTTTTATTAAGAATTCTAATGTGTATTCTGTTTCCTGTTGTAGGTCCAGGATTATATTTTTCTTCGGGGCGGGGAATGATAACAAATGAAATATAGTTGAATGCAGTTTTGATATAATTTCACTTGATTGTAGGCAAATATTATTTGATTCTTTGTTATTTAGGGTATGCTCCCCGTGAGTTTCGCCGCGAGCGATTTAGATCCAAATAAGTGCAATATAGCTTTTCTAAAGTTTTTTCTTCGGTTCTGGAAGAAACCCAAACTTTGCCTTACAAATGATGAACTGTAAGTTCATCAAGAATCAAATTGTCAAATCAAGTTGACAAGAAAGCATAGCCCTATTGATTCGGTGTGATCAAAGAGACACAGGATTCAGCGATTTACAAAAGGCAAAGATGAAAAATTTTGTAAGGAGGAAGTGCTATTCTGGAAGAAGACATTAGTACAATATATAAGGTATGAGATGAGGAATAAAATAGAAATCTTGACACTGCAGAAAAATGAAAGGAATTTTGAAAGAGGACTTAGACAACATTTTAGTTGAATTAAATAATATGTAGATATTATATAAAATAATATGCTTAAAACAAAGAGAAGTTACAAAAAGATTTGTTCGAAGTAAGGACGATAGAAGGCGCTACACTTTGAAAAAACTGAGAAAGCTATAAAGATTTAAAGAATCAAATTGAAATATTTTACGAATTTGCTAAAACATCAAATAGATAGCATTATGAATGTCCCCTTTGATACCAAATGACAGAAAATAACTCTGAACTCACAAAGCATTCAGAAACAGAAACTGTATTAGCAGAATGTAATTAATTTAAATGTGTTAGCAAACTTACTTTGAACTATCGTAGATTTCTGCTATTATATTTATTATATATTTATCTATCTATTTATTTATTTTATATATATTTTAACATTAACATGCATTAACAAAATTTATACTATTATGTGTTAGAGAAAATTCTCCAATCAAAATTTTATGTAATGAATTATGTTAATGTGAATACAATTATTGTATAGAATTTATCTGTAAACCAGCCACAATATGGCCATGTAAAAATTCAAGGATTAATAATAAATACGAAACAAAGGCGGATGTGGGCAGAACCGATTAACCGCAATGGTAGAGGGATGGTGCCCACGTCCTCCGTTACTACTCTCTACTACAAGTGATGAACTAAGGAATTAGATGATTTCAGAATCTTTATTTATACATAATAGATGTAATATTTGCAAACTGAACTTTACTAATGCATACAGTAATCATATAAATGTCAAATGCATCTTTAAAATAATCAGTATAAGCTTGATTTCTAGGTTCTTTTCCATAACAAAATTAACATAACAGAGACCTACTATTTTTACTTCCTTGTACGAAGTAAAAAGGAGATATTGTAAACGCGAAAATTTTCAGATACCGTATTTCAACGAAAATATCCGCTTTGACCGCTATCCAATGCAATTTAACGATGTTTTTGCATAACATCTGTACGTAAGGACAGAATGAAGGCCTCTTACCCTAAAAAATTATAAAACTGATTTAAAAGGGATTTTCGTGGCGTCTGTGCTTACGTGCGTATGTATGTATGTATTTCGTATAAGTCAAAAGAGAGTAGCCTCAGAACGTTGAAATTTTGTATATAGAACTGCTATAACATGTACATGCGCACCTCCTATTTTGGTTGCAATCTGCCGCACCAAAAGTATATAAATATATGTATATATATATTACACTTTATTACTCGGCTTAGGGAGTTCAGTATTTTTATTTCTATATATCAGTAAATTGTGCATTTTTTGCTTTAAAAATGATTGAATTATGCTGTTCTTATCTTCCGGTTAAGATTTTTATGCCTTTAGTTAACCTGCCTGCAATATATGTAGAATTATCAACAATTTAAAATTTGTTTAAGTGCGGCTAAATCTAGAGGATTTGTTATCAATCTAGAGAAACTAAGCTTCATAACAACAAAGATAAGGTCTTCTTTTATTATTGCCAATTAAATCATCTTAAACCATTCTGGAATCTATTCGAGGAAATAAGTGTTTAAGAAATAAGTGTTATCTTTCAAATTTAATGAAAATATTTTGAAATTTTATGCAATTTTGCCTTAACTCGAAGTAAGAACTGAATTAATTAGTAGCGGATGCGCATTAGGTAAGCGGCGCTGAATTGTCTGTGAAAAGCTATTTCTTTTTTATTTGTTTAATTTCTTTTATACATCGTTTTAGATTTATTATAGTATTTGAATACAACTTGTGGTAATATTTTTGATGCTGTAATTTTTGCGCACTCTGAGCTATAAAATGAATGAGATTAACGCTGTTAAGTGAACCTAGCGCCGATAGTGAACTTAAAAGAGTGCATTTATTCTATTGTGTTTTATGCGGTATCGAGCAAGTAGATTTAATTCAAAATTCGTTAAGTGTTAATTGAATATGTTTAAATGAAATGCAGGAAAATTTTGCATAATTTAATATTCCTCACAAGGAAGTCATGGGGTGCACACATCAGATTTTTTTATTTTAACATACTTGATTAACATTGAGCTTTCCTTATAAAATTAGAGCGATGGATGGAGGCAGAACTTAGACAGAACTTGTGCACCAAAGCAGATAACAAGCAATGTAGACAGGTAGATACTTTTTAAATTTTTAAATGTACTTACTCTTCATTAAAAGTATTTTTAAATAAGTAAGTATTTCAATTTACTTAAACAATGTGTTAAATCATGTATTATATGCATTAGGTTTATAAAGTATATTTTAATTTCATAACACTTATTTTAATTTTGAAACCCTTTCTTTTCTGTTCTTGTTTCCTTTTACAGCTCCCTACCAGAATGAGTTTTTAGAATCTCATTGAATGTAAATGAGTTAGAAGAAGTATTTAAAGAAGGTTCAGCTTACTTCGATAGAGAGTGCTAGGAGTCCTTAGTGGCGCGTGTTTGCCTTCTAGCTAAATCATTCTTGTAGCTGTGACTCTCAGCCGTATTATATGTGCCTATTGATATGCGCCGGCTAGTTTAATTTAAGGGCCAACTACGTTAGATAATTATGTCTACCTTCAACTAAGTCTCGGTTAGCTAATTTTAGTTTAGTTTCTTATTTCTTATTCTGAGTTAAATCCCGAGTAGAGGCTTTCCTGTAAGCCCGAGAAGGGGACCAACTTTTATTCTTATTTGATGAATAGAAAGGTATTTTAACCCTTCTCGAGTCTACGGTTTGGTTTTGAACTCCGCAATAAGTCGCTACAAAGTTCACTAGGTTCCTCGATGTTCTTTCGTAGGCAAAGGGAAGGAACACTACAGGCTTATTAGATATAGGATTCTCTAAGTCAGGTGTTCTCAAGTAGGGAGTTCTGCCCTTGGGGGAATTTCATAGTTTTAGGGGAGGAATGTGATCAGCCTTTTATTTATGTATTTAATTTTAGTTTATGAATATAAAAAATTATATTTATTCAAATTTTAGTATTTGACAACATTTTTCATCTCTTTGTTTAATTTATAAAACGCATTAAAAAGTAATCTAAATTTAAATAAACTTGTGTGTATTTTAGGAGATTTGGAAAAGAGGCTGGGGTGATCATCATGAAAGAGTAAAAAGGAGCATGGGTTAAAAAATGTTAAGAACCACTCTCTAGAATAAAACATTTGTTCATGCCATTCTAATATAGTCAGTTTAAATTGCGTAGTTTTTAAAACATATTTATCACTCAGAAAATAGATTAAGAATTACGTGGTGTCGATCTCATTAAATTTAGATTTATTAAAGAATTCGAAGATCATCGGGTCACTTTTTACTCAAAGCATGTTTGGTTAAGTATTTTAGTAAATATATAGGTTTTTGGTTTGGCACATGCTGTTTATTTCACCAAAACATTACCAAACTTGACTCTGAATGCATTAAAACGATGAAACAGTTGAGACATAATAAGTAAACTGCAACGATTAAAGCATTGAATTATGCTACCACATAAGGTTAAGTCTAGAAAGCAGAAAGCTATTAGTGTGTCAGGCAGAACCGATGCAAAAATATCCAACGCCATAAGGAGAGTTCAGACGTTCCTATGCATTTTACTTTTTACATATTTTTAGCTTCTGTTACGTTAAGCTCTTTAGAGAAAATGATTATCTTTAATTCTCAGTATCATCATTTTGTTCTGTTTCCCAGAAACATTAGTCACTTTCAAAGATATCGTCTTGGAGAGCTAGTCACAGGATAGATTTCGCTGTATATTTATTTATAATGTTATAAGGTATTTCTGCCTTCTTCCAGCATGCCTTCGTCGTGTAACGGTAGCACACTCTGCGCGTATTCGAAAATCGACATTGATCTTTTTTCACGTCTTGCTCCTTCAAAAACCTAATGACTCCACAGTGTACAGTAAAATTGTTCTGAATATTGTTTAATTTTAAATAAAAGAATACGCAAATAGAATAGCAGAACTTAAATTTTTTGGTTTTGTTTTTGCTTTTAAACAAGACATGCTTCCAGAAATATCAAGATGGTTTACTAGTACAGCAAACCTAGGCGATCTCTACGTAGGCTATCTTCAAGGTTCATCGAATGGAAAACTTCCTTGATAGCATCCTCATCAAAGTTTCATAAAGGGCAACGTTATTTTCATCAGATTTTCAAAAGGGTTTTCTGTCTTTTTTGATTCATTTCCTGCATAATTCTAATAACTAATTAATGCATTTATCTGCATAATTCAGCATAATTAAAACAAGAAAATGTAAGTTCATTTGTTATACATTTGAAGAATATGCATGTAAAAGTGATAAAAACATTACGTACGAATTCATTTAATTCATTATTAGAATGCATAAAAAGATTACGTAGATGTCGATCTCGAGATCGTTTGCGAATAGACCAGAAAAATCAAGCTGAAAAACGATCTCTCAAGTAATCATTTCTTAGATTTTGAACATCGTTTTCCTCAAATCATACGATACGTATTTATTCATAAATTTGTAAACAAATATTTTCCTTTTAAATGACCTAGAAAGCGAAAACTTCCGTTTAAACAAAACGCGCTGAGTTAAAAGCTTCAAAATGCAAATTTTACAAAAACAATGACATTCAAGTGAAAAACGTGAGGAGTTTCAGAAAAAACAACATAAACGGGAAGGCGTATGATAATAGTGTAATAAAACAACTGAATGCTCGTAATACAATTTTCTTTCCCTGTTAAAATGTTACATATTTTAGAACTAGCTTAAAATTTCTGAATCTCTTCATGATTTAATTTTTTAGTGTTACAGATTTTAATAATTAATTTAAGGAAATTTATAAACTTCTATTTTACGAACTTCTTACAATATCTTTAATGAAAGATTTTTCCGATTGCGTTATGCTATTCGAACAACAATATTGCAGAAAAGTCGCGCGAATATCTGAAAGTATAATTAAAATATTGAGCGTTACTTAACTAAAGCTGAGCTTTTTGAGCTTAACAGGGCTTTCTATAACTAAAGTGGTGAAGAATACTAACATCGATTTAGTAAAACTAGAAAAATAATAGTTATTTCCTTCCGCCCAAAATGAAATCTTTTGCATCTGATCATTACTCGAACGTAAATATGTGTTTTGTAATTGACTGGCTGTACGTATTTTGGAAAACTGACTTTTAAATTTTAACTGATTAATTTTTTAATGTTAACTGACATTTAAATTTTGTAAAACTAACTGCAGTAAGTTTCCACTCAAGGGCTGAGAATTAAGTACCGGTGATTGTTGATAACTTTATATCAATCAAAATGTGCGTTTTACTAAAAGATGTTTCTATCTATCGAAGTGGAAACATGCAAAATTTCAATAAAATATGAAACAAAATATTGTAAGCTTACTTCAGAAGAAATCTTCCCATTTTATTATGGGATTCATTAAATGAATAACACTAATCTGTAAGAAACGCATGGTGGAATGGAAAATGTTTTAAAGTATGAGATGCAATTATGAAACAGTTTTCTAACATCATCCTAAAATTCTCACGTAAAGAAGCAAAGATCACTTTACATATAATTTTTATTAAGAGTAATGAACAGGTTTCTAATTGAACATTTTTCTCCGTAGAGACCATTTGAAAAGTTAAATTTTTCTATTTCCAAAGAAAGTAGACCTTTTGTATTGAAACTGTTCTCTTAAAACTTTCTGTCATATTTAGAGAAAACTTTCAGATGGGATATCATGCCTAGGATTAATAGTTAAAGGAATAAATCATTAACCAGCTTTCACGAATACTTTAATATTTGAGTGACTGAGAGAGTATGTATATTTCTCTTCGCACGAACTCAGGCTGTATTATACACATCAACTGGAATCGTTGAATTTTGTAATCAGAAAACTTAACACTACTGTCTCAAAAAGGAATAAAATCAAAAGCAAACAGTTTCAGGGAGGAAATAAATTATAGATGCAGTAAAAAATTGTCGGGTTATTTCCGATTACATTAAATAGAGCATTAAAAAATCGCGTTCTTAATAATCATAAAAATAACGCTGTTTATGAAAGGTAACTGCATTAAGAGTTGATAGTCCAAGCATGACAGGACATTCCGTTTAAATAAATAAATAAATACTTAAAAAGGTGCTTCTTCCTCCCTCTGGTTTTTGTTAAAAGTTTCCTCTCGAATCAGGGCGGTCAGCGATGAATTCGGACAGGTTCGAGATTCAAGATTTTATACTGAAATATAAACCCTTGATCACTAAGAAAAAGGAAATTAATAGCTAAGCCTTTTTTAATTATCTTTTCATTTTAAATACCTATTTAATTATTAATTATATTATATCATACAATGCTTTAAAAATATCCTGAATGATTTTTTGAATATTTTTTTGTAGATTTGCTGATTACACTACCATTTGCCAAAAATGCTTATTACCAAATGAAAAAATATATATACTGATTTTAATGAGTTCAGCTTCTGAAATTCACGACTTTAGCTAGCAGTCAATAATAATAGATATAAAAAACTGCGGTAAATGTTTCGAACTCTAAGTTTGTCATCAAAAATAGCTAAATTAAATCTGAAAGAAAAATTAAATATCTTTGCCTAATGGCAATTTACAGGCGCATGGAAGATAAAAATATTTTAATATTTTATTTCGGACATAAATGGCTGAGTTTTCTTATTAAATTTGAAAGATAAATATCTTATGCTTTGTTTTAAATCGCTGAGTTTTTTAATAAAAAATTCATTAAATCTGAAAAAGAAATTTAAAATTCGAATTCGAGCTTGGAGGAGTATATATTCTGGTGAAAGACCACGTATGATTAAAAGTTGGTTTTTGTAGGTGCTGCCGTTTATTTGAAATACGAGAAGCATATATAAGTATCTACATACAGATTCTTCATTATTTAACAACAGAGATATGAACTGTTAGTAGCAGATAATTTTTTGACTCTTAGTTTTGATAAACTAACATCGGCTTTTGCAGGATTAGATATAATCCAAATTCAAAAACCATTTCATCCAATTTAAAAAATGTATCCTTTAAATTAATAAACAATGATGACGCAAATTCTTATTTACTAAAAAGCATAAAAGAACTGTATCAGATGACTTATATCTTAAGAAGTTAAAAAAGTCTCATCAAATATTTAACTTTTCTATACAAAATGTACCACAATCAGATATGGTCAGCAAATAACAGAAGCACATTCGGGTAGAAATCCGGAGGTCCAGAGTTCAAATCTAGGCTGAGGATTGCTGATTTTTCATGTTTAATGCTCCGAAATAAACCAATCGCTTTGCAAACTGACATGAAAAACGTTAAGAATCAGTAATCTAGTAACAATTATGTTTTCATCAGCAAACTACATCTGAGTATGAGAAAATTCCGTGTAAGTTAATTCAGTTGATTCTGAAGTAATGAAGAAAATAATTTAGATTCGGTAATTAATAAATGCAGAAAATAATCATAAGCCATATAATGATAAAAAACACTTAATTCAGGAACTTACGTTGCACTGAACTGGTTTCAGTGATACATATGAACTGAAAAATTGCTCTTTAGTTATGAGCGCAGTCAACTCAAACGAAAAAGCATATTTGCATCATATATACATACTTCATATGAAACTACTGATAAATTTTTGATTAAATAGTTGTTACGCATTCCTCTGTCTTCACCTTTGGGATAGCTAAATAAGTGCTGTTTGATGTGGCCATGTCATAATAAAATATCGTATGTTTCAGCAGAATAG
>KK116274.1:293878-330618 GCA_000611955.2 Stegodyphus mimosarum
AAAGCAGGATGGAAGGACCAGCAGACCAATCCATTAATCAATATCCTCCCTTTCCAGCAGTTAATCTATACTCTCAAGGTGACGCAGGTGTCAATTTGTCTCCCATACAAATAATACGGGCCAGAGACGTTTAGGATCAAGAGCTAATGAGGCAGGATTGTTTCATTACAAATAGCATTCAACTGCTACTGCATCAGCTTCTACTATTGCAGCTCTGTACGTTTACATTCTACTATTGCAGCTTTGTCCACCGTAATAGCTTTCGAGGCGATTTAATAATTATAACGATTTGTTTCAGGAATATTTCTTACTCACCAGATTACTTTCAGAACTACGTCTACTGCTAAAAGGGCAATGGTGTCCGCCGAAAACATCGAGGCAAAAACATCGCGAACGAAACGTCGCGGAGAAAACAACGCAAGGCAAAAATGTCATGGTACAAAACATCGTGGAAGAAAATAAAGCAAAGAGAAAACATCGCAGTTCTAAAACATCGTAGTACAAAATACCGTCGTCGAAAATAAAGCGGTTCAAAAATTCCGCAGTTTTAAAAACATCGCTATTCTCCCAAAAAGTTATATAACTGATTTAAAATGAATTCTGAAGAGATTTTTTTCGTGGCGTCTGTGCGTAAGTACGTACGTAGGTATGTATGTATATATATCGCATAACTAAAAAACGAGTAGCCTCACAACCTTGCAATTTTGTATATAGAACTGCTATAACACGTAGACGTGCGCCTCCCATTTTGGTTGCAATCGACCGCACCAAAAGTGTATATATACATATATCCACTCTGTTATTCGGCTCAGTCAGCTCAGTTTCTTTATTCTTATATGTTTGTAAATTGTGTATTTTTTCCTTTAAAAATGATTGATGAATTATGTTGTTCTTATCTTCCGATTAAGGTTTTTATGCTTTTAATTAACCTGTATGTTATAATTGTAGAATTATCAACAATTTAAAAGTTGTTTAAGTGTGGCTAAGCTTAATTTTTTTGGCCATAGAAGCCTATTTGTTTACATTTGAAACGCAGCAGAATAGTGGATTTGTTTCCAATCTACAGATAACTAAGCTTCGCAACAACAAAAATTACGCCTTCTTTTATTATTGCGAATTAAATCGTGCTTAATCTATTCCGAAATTTATTCGAGGAAATAAGCGTTTAAGATTTATTTCGTAATTTTTAATATAGATATTTTGAGTCTTTTGCATTTTTGCCTTGTCGTGAAGTGAGAACTGAATTAATTGAATGAGAAATACTGAATCGTCTGTAAAAAACTGTTTCTCTTTTTTTTTTGTTTGTTTAATTTCTTTTATACATCGTTTTGGATTTATTATAGTATCTGAATAGAACATGTGTGCAACGATTAGATAATTCTTTAGATGATATGTATAATTTTTGTGCATTCTGAGTTATAAAAAGAATGAGAATTAACGCTGTTAAGTGAACCTAGAGCTAGAGTGTCGTTATAGAAAATAAACATAGTGGACTTTAAAGAGTGCATTTATTCTATTGTGGTTGTGCGCTGTCGACGAAGTAAATTAATTCAATCCAGTAAGTTTAAATGAAATGCAAAATGCGTATAATTTAATATTCTGTACAAGGAAGTCACATTTTTTTGTATTGAAAAATTGCGCAAGTCTGCTTTTGGCGTTAATAAATATTATCGTAGCAAATTTGTTTCGAGTATTTGCAGTCGTCATTTCGAGCATCTAATTTTAATTATAAAACTTCTATGGCTCTAAAATCTGGAGGAACTCATGCTTAAATTAATAAGCCTGTCGTATCTACGTAGCTTAAAATTATTTACATTCAACTAAAATCTGCCACCATAATCAAACTACAATTTCATTGTAATTTTTGAGTTTTTATATTTTTAATTAATTAGGGTTTCCAGATGCCATTATTCGGTGGAAGATTACGTTATTCAAAATTACCGTTGTTTTATCATAATGCGAGAAGCGTACATATACTTGCGCAGATTCTTCATTATTTAATTTCTTTAAATATAATACAGGGTTGTAATTTTTTGTGGCAACAGTTTGAAAAGTGAATCAACGCAGAAAGTGAATCGACGCAAAATGTCAAAAGGAAGTTAATTGCCCTTCTGGGTTAACACCCTTTGAGCTAATAAGTATATTTTGAGTAAAAGAAAGCCTGAAAAGTATCTTGTAATTTTCAAGAACTACATTAAACTGTTACTATCATAAATAGATTTTATTTGATACGCTTTAAAAAAATGTTTGCTTACAGATGGTAAGGGCTAAATCCCATCATTTGAAATCTCATCATAAAAACTTTCAAAGCATAATTGAATAAAAATTATTGAGAAGCTTAAAAGCAACTAAAAAATTATATTTTCGTGAATAATTATTCATTTCTTATGAATATTTCTTTATGAGTAATTGTTTATTTATCAAGCAAAATATAAACTTAAAACCGCCTTCATAACTAAAGTAGAGCGTATGTATAATAAAATATATCAAGCCCATTTGTTAGCTTTTAAAACAGAAAATATTTTGCTAAATTTGAAAATAAGTTTGTTTTCAACCTTCATTTATTTACGTTTTAACAAACCTGATATAACCAATCCAGATATATTGCAGATTGCTTCTTTGGGGGAAAAACATTGCCAAACATTAAACATATTATTATTATATACAGCCATATTCTGACGTTGAAGAAAGGACGCGATTGCATGTGACGTCACTGTATGTCGAAAATTGTTCGTTAATGTCAGCATTTTAAATAAATAGCTGCTCTTAGCAACCTTTTTGTTTCGGGTTAGGATAACTGGCACCATATGTGATTGCAACGTTAATTCTTTTATTGATATTGAGAAAAAGTTGTTATATTACATTAAATTTAAATCATGACATCATAGGTAGTAACTTAAAGATTCAAAACGTTTTGTTTCCTGGTTCGGCAATAAAAGCATTATTTACGAATTGGTTGCTGATTGGAAAGAATGAACTAATTTCTTTCACAGTGAAATGTTTTCATGCAGTTGCTCTTCACGGGTATATAATACAAACAAATTTTACTTTGGCTGCAGTCCGCTCGCCTGGCGGAATTTCTGGCTAGTATAATATAAAATCATGATGCATATTATTCTTGTTATCTGAACATTTTGTAATATGAATTTATATTACTAAAGTACTCTCTCTATAGCCAACTAAAAGTTTCATATATCCAGTATTGCAGGATTCATGTATTCAGAGCTGTTTCTTCCTCGTTGGCTTCTAAAATTCATATCTAACCAAAAGTACAACCCAAGAGGCCATTAGGTTAACACGGCTGAATACTGGTTGTTCGACTCGGACTCAAACCCAGATGAATAGATTGACTTACATGGTGGTTATGTATACCAGGACTACACGCCAGTTTTCCTTAGAAACGCTTCCACGAAAATATCCATCCAACCACATCTAGATAGCCTAAACTAAGCTAAGTTCCAAATGCAACAGTCTGAATTACAATTTCAATTTCAGATTTTAAGGTTTGAGAAAACAATCAAGGTTACGCAATAGGGGCAGAAAGAAAAATGCAATTTTCCAGGCACCCAGCAAAATGAAATTCAGAATATGAAATTACTGCCCATTAAGCTTACATATTTTACTTATCTAGCTCCAAATGGTAAGAGATCTATAAAAGTTATATATAAGTACAAAAAATTAAAGTTAAAAAAATCGCACTTAAGTCTTTTTTAATCAATATTTACCTGAATTAATAAAGATTTAATGCATAACATTTCTTGTGTTTGTTGTAATTGGTTTTGCTTTCATGCCTATACATGAATACATACCAATATATATATAACCATTTTTATAAACGTGTATATACAGACTTACCTGCGGATGTCCTGAAAAGCAAGTTTCAATATAAAACGTGAAAAAAGGCAAACCGTGTTAAATCACAGAGACTAATGCGCATGTGAAATGCAAAACGTACTTGCCTTAAATTAATTTCAGTTATTGAAGAAACTTTATAGCTGATTTTAAACTAAAACATGAGTACTATGTAAAACACTTTGCATCACTTGCATTACTGCTAAAGATTCAAATTGATGTCAAGTGCTTAAAACAAAAAGGAGGAAAACATCTACAATCTCTATTCTTTGTTGAGTGCAAGGTCGGCATATTTAGTTTAGTAATGTGTGTCGCTATGTACAGTGGGTGAACTAGTATTCCTATGGTAATTTCCTTGAATTTGTATCTTAGTTTCCTAAACTATATGATTTAGCTGCATTTTAATTTAAATATCGAACAAAATCATTTGAAGATACCTTTAATTTCAGCTCTCGCAATATTAGCTCCGACAATGCCAGTTTATGGAAACAAGAAATCATTAATTGCAGCCACTATCATTTGCTTTGATATAAAACAAGGATTAATTGTTAATAATACTTCAATCAACAGTTTGTTTCTGTTTCTTCAGGTTGGAAAATTTTTTACACAAGAATTGTATTTCGCAAATCTTTCTCAGGCTTGGCTTGGTTTATTTGATTGCGGCAAAGCACTAAGAGAAATTACCTCGTACACATTACACATAGGATATATCACGAAAACTCCCAAGCAGCCAGCCCGTTCCCCAGGATTCGAACCTCGGACCGAACTACCAGTGCTCAACGACTTTGCTGCTCCGCCATTGGTGGGGTTATATCGTTCTCAGGACCAATGATAAATGGAAGTTTTTATAGAACCAGAAAAAGGATTGCCAGGTTTCCATCCCAAAATAATGAACTTTTCAGCTTAAAATTAAACAAAGAAAAATTGCTGTAATTATTCATTTAATATGGACCGATTTTAAAAGCTAGATTTCTATTAGTCTCTTATATTTCCTTCTAATTCGACATTTATAATATTGCAGCGGAATGCCCAGCTGCGAGGAGTTAGCCTCCCCGTAAAGTGTGTTAGGGTTGCAAGATTGTGGCTCCAAATCGCCCACTTGGCGATATTTGGCAACGAAATTGGTGATATGTCATAGACGAAGCGAGAACATTCTAGAATGCCTTCTTAGCGGTTTTCTTCTCGAAGGCAGGTTAAAGCTATATATACCCTGCCTATCTCGGAAGAGAGAAGTGTCTTGAGTTTAGAGATTTGCTCGAGAGCGATTGCCCGAGTCCGGAGCTGTACTTTAGTACTTAGCCGCGAAGCCATCTTCATCGTTATAGCCTGAAAGCTGTATTGCTGATTGTTTCAGCATGTTTGCGTATGTGAGTCTAAACGTGTTTTTAGAATTGTCCTCTACAATAGTGCTTACTAGCGAATAAATTCTTCATCAGGTGCTATCGTTAATCGATGCTATTCATCAGGTGCTATCCAAATTCACTAACTGACACGACAATATGATTATTTTCTGACTGAAATGCACCTGTAATAATGATGTGGCCAACACATAACCTCCACCCCAATTGCATGCTTTAAGTAACAATGAGCTTTACTTAAAGTATCAAGTGACATTTACGTAAAAGGTTTTGTTATTTAAAACATGGCGTTCGTTGATCATTTGGAAATAAAATAGAATATGTTTGCAAATTTTATGATTCAATGTTAATTATGAACGTCACTCGATTGTATTATGCTACTCCCATAAAAAGAAAAATGATAACTATACGTACTCAGGTACACATCCATTCTCATAGTTTCTTTTGAAAATATTGCATCGATCATTGTATATCCTCCAGTCACGTAGTGTTTGGGTTTACAAATCAAAGGCTTAACAATCACGCACTTTCTTTAAGCGCAGCATATCTTTAGAATTTCCAGTCGAGTGTAAAGTGCTGCCATATGTATTTTTTTCTAGTCTTTTCTTGGTTCATAAGATCAATGTTACTAAGATGACAACTTTTTTATTTCTGCTTTTAATTTTATTTAATAAACCTCACTTCTGAGCACTTACCCGCATAAATTTAATCATAAAATCATAAATTCTTTAAAATCAGCTTATTTTTAGAATTCTCAATAGAGTGCGATGAAGTTGTAGATGCGACGAATTAGTGTAGAGTGCAAAGCGATGATTCGCTAATTTCTGGAACAGTACTAGAGTTTAAATGCACCCAGGAGGAATATAGGAAAGCTATTTGAATAACAATAAACGATCCAGATTTTACTGTTTATGCCAGAATGGATATAACAAAACACTACTAAAGCTAATGCTACATAATTTGTTCACATAAGGCATTCTGTGAAAGATGGGCTAAAGTCATGGAAAATATGGAGAATAGGTAAATTAATATTACTGACTCGGAGGCTCAGAGCGAATCGATACAAGAAACGGAGACTGAAAGTAAAGAAAAACAACATGGAAATCTCCAAAGAAAGTTGCCCCGTAAAACCTGTAAATCTCCTAAATAATTGCCCCGTAGGCACTATTGAAATTCCACAGTAGAATAAATTTTCATTATTAAGTGATATGGCGAGAAAGAACGAAACAAATGATTTATTAGATGTAGTAAATGGAAAAATTCATTCAGCTGTAATCAGCGACTCTGGCTGGCGAGAGCTAAACAAAGAATTACTTTTGATTTGTTGAAGCAGAGGTTAAGATAACTTCCTTTTTTATCTATGCGAAAATCAGAGTGACCAATCCCTAGTGGCGCAACGTTTGTAGCATTTTCATTCATCTAAGAGTAAAAGTGAAAAACGAGCAAAAAGTGTTATAAAAAGAATTCCCAAGAAGATTTCCGAAGAAGCCATCAAAGATCATACACTTCCGTACGGATAAAACAGTTTCAGAAGAAAAACAAGATACTTTTTAAAAATTGCCGATATATCTACTTGAGAAAAATGGAGAAGGAAAAGCCATCTACATTGCAAACAACACTCTAGATATTAATGTAAGGGTAGAGGATATGAAATCGAAGAAAAATGGCATAATCCAGTTGTTACGATGCCTGAGGTTTGTTTAGCCACGTAATCTTTACACGTTTTTTGACAAGAAAAGAGTTAGAAAACTAAATGTGTCCTCGCTGAAATTCGAATCACGGAGCAACTGCTCTTTGGATGGGCTAACCACTTGTTCTTCAAGAGTACGCATAAGCGAATGCGATAATTCCTTACTGATATTTTATTGACATTTCCTTATTTATGATATTTTACTAAAATAGTATATGTCTAGAGAGAAATATATAACAATAAACCAATGGCATAAAACATATTACACTAGAATTACAGAGAACTTAGCTCTTTATTTTGACAGAGTTGAAAATTTTATCAGCATTTCTTTTATCGTACGAAGACACATTAGGAAAGTAAAATTACTATCATAAATGAAAGAATACTGTTTCATTTTCTGAAAGAGGTCGGTTGCCAAGAGACGCAACCGAAATCGATTAATTCATCGATTTCGTTTTCAGGAATGAAGAGCACTGTATTTTTTAATTATTCGGCTAACCTGTTAGGATTACTAAATGTTGCTTAAAATAGATAAAACAAGATGTATGCAAAGTTTGGCTTAAGAGAATTAAGGGAGTGGGTGATTTCGGTGCTAGCTTTCCCCGCAGTGCCTCCGCACTGCAGAATTCTTGACGCAGTTAAAACTATTAGGTTGTAACTATTTTAACAGTAGTTTTATGTAGAAAGAGCGGAAAACATTTGAAGGCGATCATTATTTTCTAATAGCCTTCTATAAATAACAATTCAAAATTCTGATAGAATTGAGTCGTAGGTTATAAGAAAATCTCTCGTTTCACATCGCTAGCAGATTACGTATTTCAATAATTCTTAAACTGATTCATCTTTTATACGGATTTATGCAATATGCATGTAGAATAAGAATAATGAACTACGTATGTGAATTTACTTGAATTATGTGAGTTTCTGTATTTATATATGCTGTATATTATTTATTTTTTTTGCATAAGTATCCAAACGGAAAGATGAAACTACACATTAGACTATTAAATAATTCTACACAAAGTGCTTCTCCCTCGTTACTTTTAGATAGCCATTAATGATTTTAACGGTTTGTTTAATGGTACATTTTAAATAATTAATGTTTTAGTCATTATTCGATTTATTTAGCTATTAGAACCTCCTCTCTTCAACTTTTATAAAAATGGGCAATCGAATAAAAATTCAGTTTATACGCGCCGCAACAAAATTATTTTCTATATTTTATTGAAATTATGGAAATTCATCTAAATTTTCTGAAATTATTTAATAATGCAAAATTAAATAACAAACGTATTTTATCTTTCAAATTTCATAACCACTGATTTTGAACTTTTAATTATGAATTTCGTTATAATTTATAAGCTTTTGAATAAAGTACATTCTCTGGATTGCATTAGATGGATTATGTTACATTATAAACATTTGATATCTGACAGTTCATGGCAGCTATCAAGTTTGCTCTTTGCACTCGGATACTTATGGAAAAAAATTAAAAATATACGGGATATATAAATACAGGAACTCACATAATTCGAGTAAGTTCAAATATGTAATTCATTATTCGCTAGGAATGATTAAGGTTATTTAAAAGAACCAGAAAAGTACGCTTTGTTTTTCATTTTGAATTAATAATATAGCAATGGTAACTACCTCAAAATCATTATTGCTAGAAATGCATTGTTTTCCAAAACCCAGGATGGATTTGATTGGAAAAGATAACGAATTTATTATTCATTAGCTTAATTTGAAACACACTGATAGCTGAAGCAAAATTTTAGTTACTTGAACATAACTGAGGGTTTAAGATATGATGAAATTCAGAAAGAATTTCAGCGAAAATCCGCAGATAAGGCCTATTGACGGCCAATGTTAAGTCATTGGTCAATAAATTTAAAATAGAATGTGTTTTGTAAGAATATTGTCCAGGTAGGTCATGAACCTTAACACAGATTTTTCAAAAGATTGAAAAACGTGTTGAGAGAAGCCCTGTATCTTTTACATCCAGAGTTAATTGAGAACATGGTACTTTCCAGAAAATATTCCAGGTAAGGCTACGCTTTTGTTCTAAGAAACGTGCCACATTCGAATATTCCACATACTTGATGGAACATTTTCTGACTTTTTTATAATATACGTATCACACTGTGGTGAATGAAAATGAAGACATATGAAGTCATATTTCGTTTATTAATGAGACCATATATCAAACTTATGGAATGGTTTATATTTATAACAGCAGGATAACTGACGAGCAGCTCCATGAAACATTCCATGACACAAAACTCACTTAATATTAATGTTTGATTTAACTGAATGAAGAAAAGAAACTGCGCAATTCGTATCATCTGAGGCGACAGAGATATCCAACAATTATCCCGATATGTGACAAATTTTCTTAGAGATACACTGAGTTTCCAATGACTTTCACCACACAGTTACGATTCAACAAGATAGACCCCACCCCGTATTTTGCTTAAATCATAAGTGAATATCTTGAAAGATTATTACTCAGTTGTTAAACTGGATGGAGTTCTCATAAAGAAGATTGAGGGCTACATAAGTTCAAAAAATCTGATACAATCTATTTTATTGCTTGGGCTTTTTTGTAAAATCCGAGGCGTGCAGGATGAATATCACAATAATTCTGCGACCAAAATTCTCATTTAAAACTCATTAAGAATGCAGTGAACAAAATGACTTTTCTATGATGGAAAAGTATCGGTCAATTCAGGAGAGATGAGAGTTTCACGGGAAACTAGAAGAATGATAAAGTAAACGTACAAAAAATATTTGCTATTTTATATTCTATTTTAATGAATTGATGTTATCTTTAACAAATGCACTCTTTCATAAAATATATCAAAAAGTATTTTAAATCTACAATATTTTATGAATGAAAAAGGCAAGTAAAATTGCATGAAACAAATTAATTAATATACTGCATAGTTAGTTTATCAAATAAAACATATATATATATATATATATATATATATACTCAAAAGACAGAAGACGTTTTCTTAAAAGATTATATGAACAAAGTTTAGAAACTAATAGGCGAAGTGCGCAATTGCTGCAGATTCGCAAAAAATGAAACAATTTTTTAAGAAAAAGACAAAAGTGGAGTTTAAATGCATGTTTACAGTTTCTTTCCTATGAAGGTCCTAACTATTATCCATCTCGAATAAAGTCGCATCCTAAAGTATATATATATATATATATATATATGTGTGTGTGTGTGTGTGTGTGCCTATGTATACTTTTTTATGCAGTAACGAATAAAGTAGGCTGGGCCTTCAGATTTTGTTTCTTTCAAAGAGATGACATTAAAATTATTATTTATATTTGAAACATATCATTGGCATGTTTAAAAATGCTTCAATATGGTGTTCAGAACCTGAAATTATTTTAGTAATCTTAGGCTTCTTTTGTAAAAATTTGTGTCTAATTTCTAAATTACCCAAACCATTCCACAATTCTGTCATTTCATATCCTCAGTTATCCACAGACATGGATCAATGCAGTCAAATGTTAGCTAGCCATAAAATCTGAAAATTTTGCTAAATGTAAAGAATGTCTTCAGAAGTAATACCCCATCCATTACAGCATAAATTTTAAAATTTCGATAAGTTTTTAATCATTTTATTTTATGCTTAAGATGCACTTAAAAGTTAAAAGATATTTTTAAGTAAAAACACTTTTTATTTTCCAGAATATTTTTGTAGCACTAAATTATTTTCAAAATTCAAAGCTTCCTTTTTAATATACATTGCTGTCTGGTTATCTGAAGGAAATTCAAAGCAAGAATATCTTTAATCATTCTCAAGTTACACGGTCTGATTTTAAAAGTAAAAAGAACGTTTAGGTAATCTTTACTAATAAAATAATACTCTAACAATAAAAGCATAATTTCTTTGTTATTAACAAAATATCCGAAGCAAAATATATCAGATTTAGAATTCATGTTAATAACAGAAAATTGCATAAATGAAATATTGTTAAAATTCAACTTTTTGCACTAAATTCAAAAATATGTTCTATCATATCAATCTGGGTGGGAAATCTAGATGATGTGATTCTTTCCAAGTAGACTTTGCTATTGCATTCTGTACGAGTTGTGTTCATGTGACGTAATTTCTATGCTTTTATAGTATGTAAACAGATATTCTGTGAATTCAGTTCACGTTAACATTTCTTGCTTTATTTTATTGCAAGCAACAAATAAAATTTATAATTCGCATCTTATACTTGCGAGTTATGTGCTTGTTTCATGCTTCTAAATTTCACGAGTTAAATTTAAAAATCGAATTTTCGTAATTTATAAAATACTACATACGCTTCTGCGCTAGTTTGGGTTTAAAGGTTTAGATGGAACTAGTATATTTATTGTGTTTTATTTCCTCTACGATTTCATTTGCTTTATGTATCGTACCAATAAACTAGTTTTATTATTGTTGAAGCATTAAGGAGAACTCCATTAATTTGAAATTTGCATTAAGCAAAATATACTCTCGATTTGAAGTTAGTTTTATATTTAACCTCTATGAATTTCGAAACAGTCTGACAAAGTTCTTTCTATTTCAATGAACAAGAATATTCTGCAATACAGAAAAAGGAATTGCTATAAAATTCTCTTAAATGCTAATTTATAATAACATATGGAAAAGAAAATGATAAACTGAAACAATACAATTTCTCTTGACTAACACGGGCTTTATAGAAAATATTTCGATGGCGATTGACTGGGCTCCTTATGTTTTAGGAAACGTAAATAACTCTTTCTTATTTTTTTATAAAATAAGCGTAACTGTAAGTATTAATCTTTCCAATTTCATTTTTTATTAACATTTATGCAAAGAGAAATTTTCTACTGATTTTTTAGGAAGTAGGGAAAATAAAATTAAAATTTGTTTTTACTGCTTGCAACATTTAAAATGGAGTTTAAGGAGGCTGTTTATTTTCGGCTGGATGAGAAAATCTTTTCGTTTTAAAAATAGAATGAGTCAAAACTAACAGAATATTCAAATATTATGTACTAGAAATGTGTAATCAAAAAGAAAGGTTTTAACAATATTACATCTTCATTTTATAGCCTTAATACCTAAAATGGAATAAAATATCAGATTTATTTTATTTTACTATGAAACATTTTCTAAATATCAGATATTAAAACAGTATGATCAAGATTTATTACTGCAATTGCTATAAGACTTTTTCCTCCTTGAAATATAACCTAACCATGGTTTTATTCGATCCATACAGCAAAATATACTCGTTCGTAATTTTTCTTTAAATTTTTGAATTACTTTCCCCTCTTCAGTTGAACAATCACTTATTCACATTCAGTTAAAGAATAAACTGCCACTCAAATTTAAAATATTTGAATTGGTATTTTAAAAACCACGGTTTTATGACATATCATAGAACATTTGTTAATTTAATATTATTTCGATATATAATTTTGAAGAGGGAAAAATATAAGCAAATTTGTATCCTTCTTATTTATTTCCCTTCTTTTTTATTTTTGAAAAAAAAAGCATGCACAAAATAGAAAGCGAAATAACCTAAGTCCAGAAAAATATATGTTTTAATTTTATATTAAAAGAAATCTGTGGCATTTATACGAAAATCTTAAATACTCACATTTAGCAACGTCAGAAATTTGTCTTTTGCTTTAAGCTTCTCTGCCGAGCTTAGCTGTATGCACATAAACACAAGATGACAAAATCACTAACCGCTCGAGAAGAGAGCTCTTAAACGAGTGAAAACGTATCCTTGTTCTGTTACAGCATCCGGACACGATCTTTTTTGTTCTTAGGGTTTCTGTTTATTATTTCTTCGAGCTTTCGAACGTCGCCTAGGACTTCCCAAAGAACCAGTTTTTTAAAACTCACGTGTTCCGCTGCGTTGCACGAGAATAACCTCAGAGGTTAAAAAACAAAGAAAACACCACTTTCCTTTTCGTTTATTGGCAAAGAAATTAGCGCTTTGTTTTTGTTTCACAGTGGCGCCATTTTCAAGTGTAAATGGAATATGTGATTCTTATTAGCCGGTGATATTTCCAATCTTTCCGAATTGGTTCCGCTTAGCAGTAAGAATGGCCAATCAGGAATAGTAGAACTTCCTGCCGCTGGAGATGAAGGCGGAATGCTTATCGACCGGTCAAAATTTCCACGCTCTATTGCGCAGGCGCCACTTAGAGTATGGATTTTTCTTTTTTATTCACTATTCTCTGATGGTTTTGAAAGTGAGGGACGAAAAAACGCATCTGCGGGATTTAAATTTGTCAGAAAACTGCTGACCGTGTCAGGATCCCTGAAATTAATCATAATTATAATGGCTACTGCTTTCGAAGTTTCGAAGGCTGTTTACGTCGAAGTAAGAACATTTTGAGGGACATATTTGGAGCTGAACTAAAACCCTTGCGAAATTACCAAATGTACTTAACTATGTTTTCAATAAAAGGGGAAAAAACTCTTTTGCTTACAATAGCATTAAAAAAAATTGAATATCCCAATTTTCTTTTCAAAATCTATCATTATCAGTCTTGTTGTTTTGATAGACCATTGTGGTGTAAGTAATGTTTACCAAATTTAATCACTACATAGGAAATTGCGTTGAAGAACTAACGTAGAGTTACAATCAGACTTGAGATAATAATTGAGATAACGCAATTGACACGTGTAATTGAGAGAAGCATTTTAAGCAAAGCAAAACAAAAAAAAGCAATTATTAAAATTCTTTCTCCTATGATTATTCTTACGTTTTAGTTACAATAACAGCTACATATATGATAGCTAATATCTTTTCCATTTTCATTTCCTTTATTATTAGTCCAAAGGGGCAATTTGCCGTGAAGGACTATTAATTTCGTTTCGCATTTTGCTTTGAAAACTATAAACGACGAATCACGTTGTTTCCACCAAACATTAGAGCTCTGTATTCTATTTAAATAAATTAAATAATGAAGAATCTGCAGGAATGTATGTATGTTTCTCGCCCTGTGATAAAACGAAGCTAACTTAGAACTATCAAAATATGCATAATGTAAACTTCCATTGAATATGGGGATGTGGAAGCCTTATTTGTCATTTAAAAGTTGTTTTATTGTCGATTTCAGATTTTTTTAACATTTCAACGAATTTTCGATTAACAAACTGAACGATTTCACTGCGAGCAATGGCACCACTGTACGAAAAAAACATTTTTATCTCCAGCGCACGAGACCGTGCATCAGAAATTCTAAAGATATGCTCATTTAAAAATTATTTTGCAGTATTGCTGTTGAACTGAATTTTATGGTTTGTGTACGTAAAATATAATATTTAATAAATAAAGGTAATACACAAAACGTTAAAAAACGCCCCTTTGGACATAATTTAAAATCCAAAACCTTTAGGATTTTATTTAATTTTTTGTTTATTTATTTATTTTTAACTCTCACCAATCTGTATACATTAGTAATGGAGGTAATGCTTTCGATCCAAAAGTTCGATAGTGAGTTTTCACTGAAGTACGAATAGTTAAGTGTTTATAACATATTCAAAATAAAATCTGTGGAAGATACACTATAATTTAAGTTTCTTCTGGGTTATTTCTATAGTATCAACAAATATAACTGCATGTATCGTTTACTGTTGAAATAAGTCTAAAAGGTTATATTTTTCAAATACTACCAGAGGCAACAGATTAGTTGTTTCCAGTCGATGTCTGTCGACATCTGAATGCAGAGGAACCAATCAACAGGAGATACAATTTGACAAACCTGTCTGCCAAGCTCTTGCTAGAATGATTCTGCATTTTCCCACGGAATTATATTTCCGCGTGAAGTACCATTTCCGTTTCATTATATATAGTCAAAATCTAATGTATGTTTTCAATCATATAGGAGTTCTGTATGATTATAAGAGTTACCAAATGTTAGAAGTTTAGGATTATATCATGGCGTATTTTTTCACCAAAATCTGCTCAGAGCTTCAAGAAAAAAGTTTTCAAACTTTAATCGAAATCTAATATATTGCACCCAGTAATATAAAAATTTTAAATACTAAAACTGAAAAATATTTTATTATATTCCATATAGTTTTGCATTAGAAACTATTAGGGGGGTCAAGTAGAGTACCACTTCCTGCTGTCAATTTTTACTCAAAATTTAATCAACTCGTTATATGAATGCAGAAACGTTTAGTACGAAAAACAGAAAATTTTGCAAGTTTGATATAAGAGCTATCGTGGACGAATAAATCGTCACAAAGACACACCAACAGACAGACATCATTGTAAATATAATGAAAACAGGGCGTGAGGAAAGCCTAAGCAATTAATCTGTTGCCTCTGGTAGTATTTGAAAAATATAACCTTCGCTTTAAGCGAGGTATTAAATTTCATAAGTGTTAAACTGTAATGTTTTCAGATGTGTTCTTTTGACAAAAACAAACAAACAAATAAAAAATAAAAAAATGATGGAAGAAATTAAACTTAAGACTTAAAATTTTTAAATTAAAAAAGTCTCAAAAGACTGAGATTTTTAACGTCACCTCAGAGAAGTGTTTTTAATTTTAAGGTTCAATTTGGTCTTCCATATCTCACAGTTCATCAATTTCCTTTTAGACTTACTTCAACAGTACGCGATACATGAATTTAGATTTGTTGATACTATAGAAATGACCCAGAAGAAACTTAAATTATAATGTATCTTTCAAAGAATTCATTTTATATATGTTATAAACAGTTAACTATCTTTAATCGAAAACCAATTAAGTTATACTTTATGCAAATGCTCAATAAAATGCAGTTCTTAAAAAAAGTAACGAGATAAATAATTGAATATGCTAGTATAAATTTAGAGAAATCATGTTTTACACATGGCCAGTTACGCCTAATAAAAGATAATTAAAAAATTTCGTATTGTAGACCTTTCCATTTATCGGAGAAAATATTAGATTTCGTTTATAAATGATCAAAATGAAGCAACGCTAAAGATATGTCTAAAGATATGGGAAAATGGGAAAGGACTACTAGAAAAGATTTTAAAAATTGGTCTTTAGCACTCTCAAGTTGGCAAAAATCACCAGAATTTGTCGGTTCGGCAACACTATTCATCGAAAAAAAGCTACAACTTTGTTTGAGCTTTTATTTTGCTTCAATGCGTGTTTGTGCAGAGTTACAAATGTTAAAAATAATAAATGAATAAAAAATAACACATTATAAAAAATGTGAAAGCTTTTAGATTTTATATTGCTCGCAAACGGGCTTTTTTTCATTTGCACACAATTACATGTTTTGAGAGCATTTGAGCAAAGGTTCCTTTGGGCTAAAAATTTAAAAACGGCATATCTTTAGAATTTCCCACAGACAGTCTCAAGCGCTCGAGATAAAAATGTTATTCAGTACAGTGTTGCCACTGCTTGCTTTGAAATCGTTGAGTTTTTCGATCAGAAATTTGTTAAAGTCTTCTAAAAAATGAAATAGATTACAAAACAAATTCGAAGTTCAAAATTCGGGCTTCCAGATTTGGGTGGAAGATTACGTTATTGAAAAACTAATGGCTCTACGTACCGTTTTTCAGAATGCGAGAAACATACATACATTTATGCAGATTCTTCATTATGTAATTTCTTTAAATATAATACAGGTACAGGTAAAAGTATGGGGAACACCAGGATGTGCCATGGGTCAGATGGTAATGTTTTCCTATACTAACTAAAAAAAAGATGCCTGCTTTATAAGAAATTACAAAGAAAGGTTGAGGAAATGGGTAGCTGAACCTTTCCAAATGATCTAGAGTTTACCTATTATGGTACATAGCGCAATCCGGCCATACGCCCCGCATCAAGTATTTATTACAAATAATGATCTAGGGCATAGAAAGATTTCAATGTAGTCTCAATACAATTTCAAATTCACAAATTAAATTGAACATCTGTTTTGGTTTAACAAAAATAACAGATAAACATAATGAGATAACTATAATGAATACTAGAATCCTAATACTATAATCAAATAACTCCAATAATAATTGTAGAATACTATAATTAAATAATTCTATCAGAAAAAAATTAGTTAGGATTTCACCTATTACGTTTCTGAGAAATATACAATAGTACATTAGAACGATAAGGAAGATACATTGTTTAAATTTGGATTCTAATAATATTTCTGACTAAAAGGGGAATTGATATCAAACTTCAATTAATCTTGTTTGCATGATATAGCTATTGAAGCTATGTTACAGGTATCTCCCTGCTCTCAAACTCATTCCGCTGTCTTTTATTGTTTAACCAACAGAGAGGGGGGGCAAAATATCACATAAGAATTCAAAATTTTGGTTGAAAAATGAGTGGTTTGTAATGCATTAAACGTTTTAACTTGTTTTAATTTCTTTAACTATGTGCAAATTTACTATACATATAGTTAAAGTTATTAACTATGCGCGCATCTTCTAAGTACATAGTTTATTACGCGCAAATCTACTATGCACATAGTCATCGTCGTGGCATGAAAATTTCTGTTGAAAGAATTTATTTATTTTTGTCTAACATTTAACCCTTTGTGTTAACGAAGTTTTCATTTTAAGCATTAAATTGGATCAATCTAAGTTCAAGTAAATGTACAAACAACTTAAGTTTATTTTTAACTTTATAAGAAAATACTGCCTTTCCTTGTGCTTGTTCTCTAGGTGTAACAGATAGCATATTGGTTAACAATCAGAAAATCTATGGTTCAGGTCCTGGTAAAAGCTAAGTGATTGCTCTACTTTTACGGCTTCAAAAAATATAACAGTCACTAAAACGGCTCCCGACTAGTTGAACAATAATTCATCACTACTTGGTTATGGTTATGAACAATAATTCATCACTACCTGGTTATGGCTTCTGAGCTAAGATAAAACCGAACGGAATGAAGCCTGATCAGTGGAAAAAACAACAAGCAGCCGCCACAACAGGGTAGTGGCTGAAGGACCAAATGCTACTAATTGCTCTTACTCCGGAAAGTTACAGAAAAGTGGTTTACCATAATCATTACAAGACATCTTACGTAAATTGCTACATAGGATACATAAGATTGTATTCCATGTAAAGTTAGGTTACAATATTCTTGAGTGGACGTAATGCGAAATGCATACATTATATACAAAAAAGTTGTACCAATGAGATACACTAACATATACTTTAAAATTATTAAAGTCCAAGAAGTGATGATAGATGCATTTCTATATATGATGTCTCACATCTCATAATAGAGCAGTATAATACGTTGGTGATTATTAATCAAGTATACGAACTGTTGGTAATTACATTATGTGAACCGTCACAGAAGCATATAATTAGTACTTTAATGCATTTCTTACACTGTTAGAATTTCATATTGAGAAGCAACACAATGTTTTACACCTGGTATAATTGGAATCGTATAATGCAGTGGTTAAATATGACATGACAATAAGCAAAACGTCAATATATGATATTATAGTACAATAATATAGTGCATTTAGTGATAAGATACATGAATACGTTACTTAATGATATTGCATAGTATAATACCTTAATACACAGTCCAGTCACATTAATGTGACCACCACGTACTTTCCATGTCAGAGTTAAATAACCAATCACAGAAGGCAGGTGGCAGCACAGTGCAGTTGAGCGTATATAAAGGGTGTGTGAGGGCTTCGGAAAACATTTCAGTCGTTGGCGTAATGCAGAAACGAAGCGATTTATCCGACTTTCAAAAGGGCATGATCATTGGCTTTCGGGCCAAGGGTGGAAGCATTTCCGAAACGGCTGAGTTTGTGAACTGTTCGCGTGCCGCCGTGGTAAAAGTGTACCGTGCATGGCAAAATGGGACTGTCCAAAATCAGCGACGTGGCAAATGTGGTGCACCACGGGCCATAGATGACAGAGGCGAACGACGGTTGCGGAGATGCGTTCGGGCAGATAGACGGGCTACCGTTGAGCAACTGACCACCAAAATGAACCAAGGGGCTACCAAAAGTGTCTCCCAAAGTACTATTCAGCGAACATTGCTGCGTCTGGGCCTCCGAAGCAGACGCCTGGTTCGTGCACCTATGCTGACTGCTGTTCATCGACGGCGAAGGCTAGAATTTGCACGCCAGTACAGCAGCTGGACGTCCACTGAGTGGCGACAGGTTGCGTTTTCGGATGAATCGCGTTTTATGCTCCATCGGACAGATGGACGTTGGCGTATAAGGCGTGAAACCTCTGAAAGGAACCACCCTGCAACCATTGCCGGAACGGTCCAAGCTGGAGGCGGGAGCATTATGGTCTGGGGAATGTTTTCCTGGCATTCTCTAGGTTCACTGATCATTGTGGAAGGCACAATGGATCAATACAAGTACGCATCTGTCCTTGCGGACCATGTTCACCCCTACATGGGCATTGTTTTTCCTCAGGATGATGGCATCTTCCAGCAGGACAATGCGAGGTGCCATACAGCTGCCAGTGTACGTGCGTGGTTCGAAGAGCACCAGGATGAGTTTACCGTCCTCCCCTGGCCAGCAAACTCACCTGACTTAAACCCAATCGAGCATCTGTGGGACCATCTCGATCGAGTTGTTCGCGCCATGGATCCTCAACCGCGTAATCTAGCGCAGCTGGCCACGGCATTAGAGTCGGCATGGCTCAACATCCCAGAGAACACCTTCAGGGACCTATGTGACTCTCTTCCTGCACGTCTCGCAGCAGTCCGCTCTGCGAAAGGTGGTTATTCTGGCTTTTGACAGATGGTCACATTAATGTGACTGGACTGTGTATTATGAAACTAGAACTATGATAAAGTACGAGTAATACTATACGTTAAATATAACTGTGATATATTTTTAAAATGGTGCCTTAATGCAGTAGTACAGGCATTAAATTTTATGTTGTTTTACATAATAACTAGTAATGAAAGCATTTTATAACACATAATAGTTATTTAAGAATGATGTTAATAGGTGATATATGAGTGAATCAGAAATACGGTAATAGAATACATTTTCCATTAGTTACAATATTACATTATTTGCTTTAAACAGTGCCCTACTTACTCTAAATGTATGTTATATTACTCATAAATCATATTTTCTTAATGTGAATCATCACAAAAGAAAAAACTTATTTCTTATAAAACCTGATAAGTAACGTTATGTAAAACAGCATAGCAAATAAAGCGTTACATGAAATGATTCAGTGAAACAGTAATACTATATGTAAAATGACAGATGTGAAAATAATTGAAAAATATATTTGACGCAGGAATTCAATAATAACATGCAAAGTATTATAACAATTAAATCAATACATGAGGTGATTCTGATACAAATAAAAAAAATATACTCAAAGCAAATTTCTAGTGACTCAGTGCATTTTATGAAACTTTACATGATAAATAGAGTAATGCTTACATTTTAAATACATTTTATGATACATTATGTAAAAATTAAAGCATACCATTAAGCATTAAGTAACAAATACAAATACATAGATACCATGTCTAAAACTTCATTTCTCAGTGGTACACTGGTCTAAATACGCTAATAGGTAATTTGAATTCATTCCAGAATACATTAGTACTCTATTTACAAATAATGCAAAGTAGTAGAAATACAGGCAATGCCTACAAATACAAAAAGATGCGCGTTCAAATATAAAATATGCATACGAGAAAGTATAAACAAGGAAACTGCAATCTAAAAAAAACATCTGAGTAAGAAGAAGAGTTAACATTGCTTCTAATTTTATAGTAATTGTTAATGAAAGAAGTACACATTTTGATATAATTAAAGGGCTGAACTATGAGTTAATTTCATACAAACTTATATTAATGAGCTACAAAAAATCGTTAGTGCAATTTAAATAAATACAAAATAGTTTATAAAAAGTATTATATTATTAACAAGAGAAAAATAAATTCAATAAAACTTACTAATTGCAATTTGATTCAGAGGAAGAAAATGAAATTAAGTTGTAACAAATTTTTATACAGTTACTAAGTTTATTTAATGCTCCTTTTGATTTCAATAACTGGCTAAACCAAGTGGCCCAGCATTGTTCTAAAGATTGTCGTAAATGAAAATTTTGGTATGTACGCAATTAAACGCGTAGTGATCAGGTGATCTCTGATGACCACAGCTGCATAATTCGTTCTCTGATAGGCTAAATCTATTCAAGTAAGTCATAAAAGTTTCATGACCACTTGTATAATTCATGATTGCATTAAAGAACGTAGATAAATCAGTATATACTTTGGGGATGAACTTGTATGTTCTGCGGCCCGTTGTGCCGTTATTCCAGCAAAACTGCCATTCTGGTAGCATACTAACGAATGTTTCCTTCTTTAGGAAAGATCCTGGAAATGGTAATACATATTCTGGTAGATGTAAACCGATAACCGCATTTTTGGCTGCTGTTTCTGCTTGCTCAATCCCTACTATTCGTGTGTCTTAGGTCTAACGGAGATTTAAGCAGAGCAAGAGGTTTTGAAATTCAAATACTAAAGGACACATTGATTGTGTTCCAGCAATGGCTTGAAAACTTGATTGTGAATCAGTACAGATTAGAACTCTATCTGAAAATCGAAACGAAATTAGGATTGCTTTTTTAATTGCGGTTAACTCTGCCTGGAAAATTGAATTATTTGAATTGCATCTTCTTCTCCATGTGTGAATATTCTCGTTATCCTGTAAAACACGTAATCTGCATCCTGTTCCAGCATCTAGTCTAGAACCATCCCTGTAAATTGTAAGATCTTTAGGAAAATAATTAGTGAACTTAATATTGATGCTCGCCTGTATGTCATTCAGAGCTGGATGGGAAAGAAGTTCTAAAACTTTTGATTCATAATCAGTAGGATAGTAAGAGTGATTCCATAAGGTACTGTTTACTTTTAAGCGAAGGACTCGAGAGAGAGTGGCCTCTTGTTCTGCTGCTAGGTCAGTTGGAGGTAAATCTGTAAGTACTTTGCAATGCCACTGTTGGTGATGTGCGAAATTCCTGCTTATGTGAAGAAGGGACATCCACTGTATGGAATTTAATAGCCGACGAGCATGTTTAGTTAGATTAACTGCCCAGATTTCAGAAGAGTGCAGAACATGTTTTTCGATAACCGTTTTATACCACAACTTTAATAGGTGAGATGAAACTCCCCAAGATTTTCTCGCGGCTCTTTTCATATGATTATTTATGATAATAATTCTACTTTTCATTTGCTTTAGGTGTGGAATCCAAGATAGTCGTGAATCTAAACCAAGACCTAGGAACTTAATTTGGTTGTTGAATTTAAATGATTGTCCTTGCAATTTCAGAAATGAGGATTCTTTTAAAGAGTCTTGCTGCACCTATTATCATTGCCGAAGTTTTCGAAGGAGATATTGTAATTTTGTGTTTACGGGCAACTAAATATATCCAAATAGAAGTGAGCTGTCAATTGTAGTTTTGACTTCCCATGTATGACCATTAGGAAGTCGTCTGCATAGGCGATTAATTCCCGTTCTTGAAAGTGTCTGAATTCTTGAAGAATCGAATTGGAGACTATGGTCCAAAGTATCAGTCCTAAGCAAGAGACATGAGGGCATCCTCTTTGAAGTCTTCTGGTTAAAATCTCTGAGTCTGTTGTAATCTGTACTGTACTATCCCGCAGATAGCTCCTGATTAAATCAATAAGATCAAATGTACATCCCATTGGGACCAGAGTATTTATTATGTCAGGCAACCATAGGGAGTCAAAAGCTCCTTGAATGTCCAAGCTAATGATTAAAGTGCTGTTGAATGTTTCTGTTATTCTGCAAGATTGTTTGTAGGCGAGAAATGCCATGCTCTGTCGATTTCCCTCTAAGGAATCCAAATTATGACGGTTTTAAGATATTACGAGAAGATAAATAAAATTGCAAGCTTCCTAAAATTATACGTTCCAGTAACTACCCCAGTTATGGGATTAAGCAGATAGGCCTGTATGAGAAAGGGGTTTTTACTTGTTATATAAGGGAGAACAAACTCTGCACATTAGAAGAAGTCGGAAAGTGACGTAATTTCTAGCAACAGTTGTGTGAACGCTGAAAGGAGGACAGGAGAAGTTTTGCAGATCATTTGTAAAATAACGTTATCGATACCATCCGGCCCAGGAGCCTTTTTTGTTTTAAATACTTGATGATATTATCTAATTCAGAGTAACTTGGTTCAGGCTGTGATGAAAGAGACGAAGATATATATATATATATGTATATATATACATTGAAGTTTTCTCCAATAAGAGATTGTGTCGCTGCATCATCTTCTGCATTATCATTCTTGAAAGTTGCAGATAGTAAATATCTGACTTTATCTGTTGTTTTCTTAGTTTTTGGTTGTATTTGAGAGAGAAGCGTAGTTCTTGTTCGTAGCTACCTTAAAAAGTGATCCAAAAGAATCTTTTCTATTTTGGCAAAAGGTGCGCCAAGAATTTTGCTTTGCTTCTTTTATATATAGCTTATAATTTGAGATTTTTTATATTGAAAAAATAAAACTTGATGTTCAAGGGAATGGGCTGCTTGAGCTTGTCATCGTAGTTTGCGTAAAGCTGTTCTTTCTTTTGACAGTTTGTCTGTTCACGAGGGAGTACAGGATCTATTGCGAAATGTTTTTATTCTAAAGGATCTTTGACATGCTCATGTATATATATATATATGAACTGCTAATAAGTTTGATCGAAATCGGCTAGAGTACGGCAGTTTTGAAACCTTTGACCGAGAGAATCTATATAGGAACTAAGGTAAGTTCTGAGTTTTCCTAGACCACCAAATGATGCTTTAAGCGCGTTTTTTTCTTTTGTCAAAGTACTCATTGTAGTGCTTAAACTAAATGTTACTGTTGCATGATCACTTAAAGTAATATAATCTGAAGTCGTCCAGTCTTGAATTAAAGTTAAACAGCAGAATTGTCAAATGTAACATCCAGTCAACCTTTTGCCCTCACAGTGTTAAGAGTAGGCGGAGAAGTAGTTGAATTGACAATCAAAAGACGATTTGATTCGATGAAACCTAACAAAGATGCCGATCGAGAATCTTCATGGTCAGAACACCAAAGGGAACTTGAGGAAATCTCTTCCAAGTAGAATATATGAACAACAATGAAACAACAGTGCATAATACAGACGATTTCAAAAAGCAATGTGTCTATATCGTTAATAATTTGAGGCGATTAAGAAACTACCTTCCTCAGTGCTTCCTCCTAACTACCTTCTAGTGCGATCGAAATGGTGTGTTCTGTAGCTTTCCAAACCATGTGGAATAAGTGCGCTGTATACACTACTGTAGCCAAAGAATTTGATGAAAAGAATTTACTATTTAAACCAGCTCATATTAAATAGTGTTCTCTTGTGACATAACGCTCTTGATATAGGTCGAAATCACAATCTAATTCTAATTGTCTATGAACCATATGGCTTGTAGCCACTGATGAACACAGTTAAATTACATTGTATAAATGTGAAGTTTTTAATGATAAATCTAGGCTATATAGCTAGAACTGATCTGTCTCCGCCAGAAGTGCTTGAAGTTCCTTCATGTAGCAGGGACCTTTTTTCGAGTTCGCAGTGATAAGAATCCAAGTTTGTGCCTCTAGTGTTGTTAGATTTAGTACAGTTGATACACAATGGGGTTTCTGAGAGTTACCGACTAGAGTATTGTGTGAATGAGAGCACTGTACACAAGCCGGGGTTCCTTGCCGTGCGACTTTGATGTCCTATTGACAGTTATAACAACGAGGAAGCCTGGCGTAGCTACACTACAGGCAGGAGTTAAATCCTATAAACAAACGACCTTGTGGTCAGATTTTATGGTAGTAGTCTCGATCTACGTTTACTATCCAATTGCTATAGTTGTCTGATCGATGCAGAGAAGGGAGCGGATGGATGGCACCTTCCTTATCAGGTAGAGAGTGTATTAGAAATGCTGAGGTTAAATCGTGAGCGGTGCAATTTGAGGGTACTCCGAAGACGATGGTTGTTTCGCTAAGTGGCTTTGGTACTCTGATGTTGAAAGACATATTTAAGGTTTGCTCAGATGTTATACAGTCCTTTAGTTTAATAGGATGCTCTTTGGTTGCACAGCGAATGAGAAGATCGTTGGAAAGCGTAAGCCTAATTTGTTCAATTGGAATACCCAATTTCTTACGATTGAAACTAGACGCTAAGTACTGTTGAAGAAGTTTAGGACTGCTATCTTCTAAACTAGACGAAATACTAAGTACGTAATGGGAGGGTTTTTGCTTGGGTTGTATTTGTGACTTCTTACTTTTAATCTAGCTGTTACTTCCTTGTCAGCTTATCTCCTCCACCTGTTCTCTTTGTTCGAACTCTCCTTCTTTCAAAGAATCACGGTTTCGTCCTGTGACTTGCGCAAAAGTGCGGTTATCAAGTTGCTGCTTCAATTGAAGAATTTTCAATTAATATTTCTTGATCAGATGCGACATTAACGATCTTCTTGATATATTTTGCATTTTGCTCGTGGTCAGCTACTTAGATCGAACTCGACACTCTTTAAAAAAACTAGTAAGTTGTAATGTAAATGACTGAATAGATTCAAGCTTAGAAGTTGTATTAGTCAGTCTTACTGGGCTAGTAGGCATAGAGCTTTCTATCAGAATAGATCTACTTGGGGAAACTTCTCGTGACCCTATTTAAAAAGCTCGTAGGAAAATGTTACTATTGGTAAAGACTGTATACAATAAATTCAAGTCAAACCGGTTCCAGATGTAAACAGTCTGCCTCCACGTTAGTATTAGCTCACTTGGAAAATTAAAATAATCACAGAACTTGTAAATCACCTTGAAAATAAAAACAAATCACTTAAAATTAAAGTTCTAGACAAAAGCGGCATTTAAGTCAACTGGCAAAAAGTCGTGAGGCGGCGCAGGATCTAAGACTGCAAACCTAAACAAACGACTCCCACACTAAGCCTAACGCCTGTTCGGCATGTAAAATCCAAATATTTTAAAAAGTACACAAGCTGGAGCTGCAAGTTTTGGTATGTAAGTAGCAAAACTAGTATGAAATTCAATGAGCGAAAGTTATTTACTCAGCATATGAAAATTATAATAAGAACAAACTCACTCTTAGTATGCAAATGAAGGCGGCCAAGAACACGGAAATTAGAAATCTTCTTATCTGAATACGTATGCTTTATAGATGGAAATTAGGCTTGAAACACACAATCGAAATAAAGATATTTTCAAAATATCGAACTTGAACAAATGGTATAATTACCGAAATCAATCAACTTTTCCAGCAGCTCACAAAATAAACAACCATCATGGCGCCGGGCATCCGTCTGTCATCACTACCTGGTATTTGGCTGGCTGTATCTCGCTCCTTCCTCTCCAGTCGTCCTTTTGTGGTTAAGGGACAAGGGGAAATCGCCCTCCCCTGTACGCACTCGTTTGCTGAAACTGGTACAAGTACAGGTGGAAGCTAGGCCAGCACCTCTCTAGTACCACAGATGGTTGATGTATTGTTCAAGCTAGGTAACTCTTAAGCTTCCGCTACAATTTTGAAGGAGAAAACCGCAAAGGGCTTTCCATAAACCTCCCACCTCTCTTCCTCTACCCACAACCTTTCAAAAGGACTTTCAGTTCGCTGTATATTTCGAGTCCCCCTTGCTGCAGAGCCACTATAAGCTTACAAACATCTATGCCTTCTCCGGGATTCGAACAGTAACCACTAGTCATTACACCAGCTGGGCCGTTAAATAATTGGTAGCATGTGCGATCATCCTAATATCCGCCGGAATATCCGCCCTTCTAATATCAGAATATCCTCCGGTGAAGGCATAGCTGATTTTTCAAGTCTTTTATTTCAAATGACCTAATAGCTCTACAACTTCATCTTGGTTTCTACAAAACCAAAAGTAAACAAAAATTAATACGGTACACAGAAAATAAAATACAATGCATAATTTCTAATAAATCTGTTTATTCTTCTAGTACAGTAACAATAATACTGTACCAATACATTCATCCGAATAAATCGATCCTTCTTATTCGGTAACACGTTAAAGAGGCAGAGAAAAAATTAATTGATTATCAAAATTCAGATATTTTCTGAAAGGTTTTTCTTATGATGAGGTGTGAAACCCGACAGAGTTTATGTGGAAAATTTCGAATTTAAATAAATGTGTTTTATGTCTTTCAAAAAAGGCTCTCCTCAAAGTTATAACATATGGTCTGTCTTTCCGGTCGATTTTGTAACTTTTTTTTAAAATCATAACGAAAACAACATCCATTTCTCCTTCATCGCGTATAAATTTGCTAGGCTTGTCAAGCGATTCTACCATAAAAACAGAATTTATTGACACTTCCGCGTCATCCTGCTAGATTTATGCGAGCTGTCAGTAAGTACCCAAAGGTTGAGAGTAGTGCAATAAAACTTCTGCGTAATTGTTCAAATCATAATGTACAAGCAATGAAATGAAAAGAGGTAAACTGAGTATCATATTTAAAAAGTAATTTATATTTAGCCTGTAAATCATACGACAACTTCTTCAGAAATTCGGTGAAATATACCATCTACTGATTTCATAGTCACCAACCAAAATGAAAGAGTAATAATTGTAGTAATATTTCAAATTTCAAACAAGTGTACTGACAGAAATGGGAATTTCAGTATAACGCAATGTTTCTGAAATTTTGCATCGTTGTGATCGGTGTGTATATTCTGGTTTTAGGAATTCCGGACATAAAGAACTCATTATATATTGCTATTAGCGTTTTTTATTTTCTTTTATAAATTTTGTGTTTATTAAAAAGCAAGCTTGGCAAGGCACACGAGGGCTATCTACCTAAAGGGAGGGATGCCTTCGTGGAGGACTTTCTAAGGGAAACTGGCTCGTATACACGTTACACATGGGGAAAACCACGAAAACGCCCATGCAGCCAGCCCGTTCGCGGAATTCAAACCTCGGACCGAACTACCAGTGTTCAGCGTCTTTACCGCTCGGCCGCTGGTGAGCCCTCTCATATTTTAAATACTTAAACTTTAGTTAAGGTTTTGTATTCCGTTTTATCTGTTTAAGCTGCGGATTTGTTCTTCTATTTACACTAGCTGTGTAAGTAACAGACCGAAAATTGCAGAACTAACTGAATTGAACTTAGGCTGAAGACTAACCAAAAGGTTTTTTTTAAACCTTCTCCCGAGTTGAAGTTATTTTACTGAAAGATTAGAATGGAACGATAAGCCATCTTGTTATCTTCATGGAGCGAGAATCAACATTCAAAAGAATTAGGCTCTGTAACTAAACTGTAGACAAAGAAATAACTAAATCGTAAACTAAGAAAAAGCTGGAAAAACCTGTTCTCACACTGGTACATACTCCATACAAGTTTTGACTGAAGTAGCATCTGTTTATAGCTATTGCGTCATATTAATTTACGCTTTAACAGCCTTTATTGTCAATTGGCCTTATTCATGCTACCAATACTTTAAAAAATATGCATCTATTATTCAGTATGAATTTTCATCATGAATTTTTATGTCAAAATATTAATTAAATTTATCCTTTTAATTTTGTTACTAATAGCAATAGAAGTGTAATAATAAGCTCCTAACCCCAGAGTGGTTAATTCGAGTAGCAATAATCATTTAAAATCCCATAACTACTTCAAACTTTCAATGAAGAGAAGTGACTGCATATGGGTTTTCTTTTACAAATAAGAGAAAGGAGCCTTCGACGGAAAGGATTTATTCCTCTGTAATCTTTGATGATAAAGTCTCTTCTCACTTCGATAATTTTCACAGAATAAGGTTTATCGTGTTTAATCATTCTTGACTAAAACCTGCCCCTGAATCATATAAAGACTTAACTCTTTTCCGCAAGTGACATAATATGTTTTCCAGTTTGGATGAAAACTGCTTAGGCTGCAGAAATAGAATAAATTAGGAGAAGCGCTAATCCCGTAGAAAATATTTAAAATTTGCCAGAGCAAAATTACTAAACAAATGAGTAATTAAAGAGTAAGTAAAATTATTAAATGAAATCATTTCTTCTAATCCCGAATAAGATTAAAGAAAATCATTAACAGTTATTAAAATAAAAATACACTTTCTAAACCCAAAACAAACGAAACTTCTTAGTAATCATAATTAAGAATTTAAAATTCGATAAGGGTAATAAGAAAAAAAAATAAAAAGGCAAGTTTTATTTTCAAAGCCAAAATGAGCAAAACGTTTTTGATAATAAATAATATGTAAGAAATTGCGAAATCAATGCTAATGATAAAAAAATTAAAATGAAAGTTGAATAAAAGCAGAATTTTATTAAAAGGTATTGCCAATATAATGTCTGTTGGTTATTTCTATTTAAACGTAACCCTAAGTATAACACCGTTACTATAAGCAACAATTGTTCCTAACGTATGATATGTGTGATTCAGGAAACAGGCAATGAGCGAGGGATATTTCTTGCATTTTTCTGATGAAGTAATTACATTTAGTATATTAAAGATACAACCACACATCAAATATTTATGGAAAAATGTCCTCGAAACTTCTTTTTTCTCCGCTATTTTTGAACGTTTCTAAGAGGTAGGTGTTTCCTCACTGTTTAAAGAGAACGTTAGCAAAGCACTCTTAGAAGTATAACATTACTAATGACAGATCATGCGTGGCTTCAGGTAATATAAAATTTTCACCGAGAGGTAAAAGTGCTTATTTATTTCATATCCGAAGGTGAAAAATACGTATTAAAATTTTTGTTTAAAACATTTCAATAAATTTATGAAAATGAAAATTAATAAATACGAAAAGAATTTAAATGCGTTTTAAAGATATTCGTCTGTCTTATTTATGAACGTTTGAGGTAATTCTGCACTTTTCCTTTAGCGTTCATCGTTTTGGAGATAATTTGCTTCATGAGGCTAACTTTAGTAATAGAACCTTTAATCTGATGAATTTCGTGCAGTTGTATCTATGCCTCATATGAATTTTGACATTTTTACTAACTCAGATGACTTCACGCTCAGAGCAATAATTGCTAAAGCTTTTTGATGTTTTGAAACTCACTTGTTAAGCTCGGCTTGATTAGTTTCAGAAATTTCTTTCTTGATTAACTGGCCACTCTCAATTTCACAAAGTTCTCTTTAGATTAAAACCATTTTCACCTAAAAGCGCCATATTCCATAGTTACTGTTATCCAATTTCTCAGTCTGAAAATTCGAGTCCATCATTTGCATCAAATATATACAATTTCAGTAAAACCAAGGAAAGAAAGAAGTAATTTGCTTACCTTGTTTTCCACCCCCCAAAAAATAGACATTCAACTTACTGCTTAGATATGTTTTTCATTGGACTTCTTGGACATCTGGGAAATTTTGAAGACTTGAGAGACCGAGACTTAAGAACATGAGCCCATAGCTGTTGTTTTGAATTTTTGAAGGTTCTTGAAAGTGATACATAGTAGTGTAAAACGCGGTAAACATAAGACTTAATGGTTAGCTTTACTTAAGTTTAACAAAACACATGAACATATCATGTCAGAATATGTCACGTTAGTAAAACCATATGAAGAAAAGCAGATGAACTTGCCTGACTGATACAACATGAGTCTACTTGAATATCAAGCGGGTACTTTGGCGGCGTAGTGAATTGAATTAGATTCCTTTTACAATATAGTCTTCTACAGCTAGCTATATGTATTTATGTGCAATAGATGGTAAAAACGTTTTTACTTCCTTGTACAAAGTAAAAAGAAAGTATTGTAATCGCAAAAAATTTCGGTAACCATATTTCAACGAAAATATCCATTTTGACCTTTATCGAATGCAATTTAACGATGTTTTTGAGTGACATCTGTACGTAAGGACAGAATAAAGAACTCTTTTTCCCCCAAAAAAATTATAAAACTGATTTAATATTGATTCTGAAGAGATTTTTTCTGTGAATTCTGTGAATACGTACGCATGTATGTATTTATCTCGCAAAACTCAAAAACGAGTAACTTTAGAACGTTGAAATTTTGTTTATACGACTGTTATAACATGTTAGATGGGCACCCCCTATATTGGTTGCAATCGGCTGCGCCAAAAGTATATGCTTGTAAACATTTTTTGCTTTAAAAATGATTGTATTATATTGTGCTTATTTCTCGGTTAAGGGTTTTATGTCTTTATTAACCTGCATGCAATATTTGTAGCATTGTCAAAAATTTAGAAGTTGTTAAAGTGCAGCTAAGCCTAATAATTTTTATCATAGCAGCCATATTTGTTTACATTTGAAACTTAGCAGAATAGTGAATTTGTTGCCAATCTAGAGAAACTAAGCTTTGCAACAAGAAGGATAACGCCTTCTTTTATTATTCCGAATTAAATCATGCTTATTCTTTCTGGAATTTATTCGAGGAAATAAGTGTTTAAGATTTACTTCGTAATTTTTAATATAGATATTTGGAGTTTTTATGTATTTTTGCCATGTCGCGAAGTGAGAACTGAATTAATTGAATGCGAAATACTGAATCGTCTATGAAAAAGTGTTTCCCTTTTTTTTTTTTAAATTTCTTTTATACATACATGGCTTTAGATTTCTTATAGTATTTGAATAGAACATGAGACAACGATTAGATAATTCTTCAGATGATATCATTTTTGTACATTTTGAGTTACAAAATGAATGAGATGTAAAGCTATTAAGTGGACCTAGCGCCAAAGTGTCGCTGTGGTAACCCAATACAGTGAATTTTAAAGAGTGCGTTTATTCTGTTAAGGTTTATGAGCTATCGACGAAGTAGATTTAATTCAATACAATAAGTTTAAATGAAATGCAAGAAAAAATGCGGATAATTTAATATTCTATACAAGGAAATCATGTGGTGTACACATGAGATATTTGTTTCTTAATATTCAGCAAGAAAAAGTTTTTTTTATTATTTTTGCTTCTTATAAATAGATTTTATGATTCTAAAAGTGCACGGTTTTCTAAAAATTTAACATCAAGCTTAAAATTTTCCTAATTTTAAAGGTCAAGATGAAGTACTTTTCATTTTTTCATGATAATTAAATTATCCGATTAGAGAATCAGAAAAATCATTTTCAGTTGCAATGAATTTTGAGAGATTTGTACGGAATGAATGCACATTGACAATTTTTGCCTTCCATACATACAGGAAAATTTATACCAATTTGATGTTAAATAGATCTGATTTTGATAAGATTTATGAAGCCTGAATAAATGTTTACTCTTGAAATAATTACTCTAGAACTACGAATGAATTATTGCATCAGAATTGCAAACAAGTAAATCATTATAATTGTTTCTCAGCATATTTTAAGACAAAGACAATTAATCAACTAAACTGCTTATCTAATTTCTCTGCTCTAATTTTCTAAACGTCTAACAATACTATAATTGTCAGAAATATTTTATTTATCTGGCGATCTATGAAAGAATCTATGAAACTCTTTCATTAAAGTACTATTAACCGACGCGTTGCTTAATCGTGCATCATTACTCAAATTCTGCCATATTTGCTCTTTGCGGCTGAGTTCCGTAAGAACGAACTAATCCGTAGATTAGCATAAAATTTATTCCTCACAACTGAATTCAAAATATGTAATCATAATCCTAGAAATAATTAATGAATTTTAGTTTTGCTCTGTTTGCTTAATTATCATTGAAATTTTGCAAACGTATCGGAATCTTGACTTTGGAATGTTTTCAACATTTGAAATATTATCGTTAACAAATAGTTCGATAGTCCGTTACTTTAGAATAGGCACTTCAAGGCCGTTTTCTTACACCAAACAATGCGTCATGGTCACAATTGCTACAGAAATTAGGTTGAATCCCACAGTTTGCTACTCAGCCAATTCTGTTGTGTAGTGATGACGACAATAGTGATGTTACCATAGTAAAAACGGGAAATACCGCAGTAAAAGATGGCACTATCACCTTGAAATGTTATCCGCTACTACTGTATCGTGAAAGAAAGAAATTCTTAAATTAGTAGTAGAATGTGATATTACATGAAGTTTTATAAGAAACCGGCTGTTTTTGTATCTTATTACAGAGGTGTGGAATAGCATCATAAGCTAATTCATGGCTTATGATGCCAGGAAAAACTGCATTGGACAGGCCCTTTGAAATAATTCAGAGGGTTGAAATATAAGAGAAGAAAAGCAGCACTTCTTATAGAAGAAGAGAAAAATGATAAAAGCTACAGTTTACATTTGAACACATGGATCCATATATGAAAAAATCTGCTGTGGACACCACATGACTTCCTTGTATGGCCTATCAAATTATAAAAATTTTTTGCTACACTTCATTTAAGCTTATTTCCTCGAATTTAATTAAAGGTGTATAATTCTCATGTAATGAATTCAGTTTTTACTTCGCAGCAAGGTCAAAATACATGAAAATACAAAGCACCTTCATTAAAAGTTGTAAAATACAGAAAAACCTAAAACATCAAATGCTGTGAAAACAGTTAATATTTTTTGTTTGTTTTTTTAATTAAAATTATAGTTTCTGAGGGAAAACAAGTAATTCGGCCAACGGACCGAAAGACAAAATTTTGGGTGCCTAAAAATTAACATTTGGCCCTGCTGGACAAAAAGACACTGAAGTTGATATGCCATATGACTTTACGATCCTATACTACTAAGAATTTCAAATGTAACCAAAGACATTCCGCCACACTAGCCCTAGCGCCAATTTTGTTGATTGTTGATGATTTTAAAACTTTTTCATGCAGATTAATTAAAGGCATAAAATCTTTGACCTGAATATAAGAACAAAGTAATTCGATTTTTTTTTAAAATAATAAATGCAGATTTTATCAACACATAAGAATAAAAAATAGAGCTCAACGAGCCGGGTAAGAGGGTGGATACATGTTTAATGCAGCCGATTGCAACAAAAACGGGCGATGAGCAACTAGATGTTATGGCAGTTCCATATGCATAATTTCAAACGTGTTTATATGTTCAAAGTGTGTTAATATATGTTTAACATGTTCATATTTCAACGTGTATAGAGTATATGTTTGGTGCGGCCGATTGCAACAAAAAGGTAGGTGAAGAACTAGATGTTATGGCAGTCTCATATACATAATTTCAACATTCTACAGCTAATCGTTTTAGCGAGTTATGTAAGATACATACAAACATACGTAAGTACAGACGTCAGAAAAACCCCTTTTGAATATCTTTTAAATCCATTTTGCAAACCGTTTTGGAAGAAAATTCTTTTATTCTTTATTTACGTACAGATGTCACGTAAGAAAAATCATTGAAATGGATTCGACACCGGTCAAAATGGATATTTTCGTTGAAATATGATGAACGAATTTTTTTGCCATTACAATACTTCCTTTACTTCGTACAAGAAAGTACGAAGTAAAAAAGCTTGCAAATTATTATTAAAAATAAACTCAGCCGAAACAATTGAGGGAACATAAAATAAAACAATGTTGAAACTAGTACTTCAGATACTTTATTGCCAAAACACACAGATGAAATATGAATAAAACAGCATATTAAGAAAAATGTTAGTTTATTTTTTACTTCATATTTTGATTGTAATTTTACAGTCAACCTACATTTTTTTTTCAAATACAAAAGTCTCTTGCAGTTTGAAATTCATTACCAGCTTTCATTCAAGACACTTTGGCCTATTTTAAAGTTTATATCCATGCTCAGGACGCATGTTTTAGTTTTTATTTTCTTCATTCCCTTAAATTTTCAATTTTAAGTAACTCTCTCTGCTTGGGTTTTTAATTTTAATACTCGTTTATAAAATAACACTTATCAACAGGTGCTCGGAAAACACATAAACAAATTTAGTATTTTACACGCATTAATATATCCGATTAATATATTTACATAATAATTTCATCACAGGGGATTAAAGAAAAGTGTTAAGCTTGAAATTCCTGATATTAACACTCAAACTTTGTATTGTAATATCATAATTTTAATTTTGTGTGTCTTTATATAATTATTACAGTACACTCGAGAAGAAAGAAAGGCAAATGTTGTAATTAGACAGGAGCAAAACGTTGGCCTATCTTCTACGAAAAATTCCCCGAATAAGAATTTTGCTTATTCAAATAAAGTTTGTAAGGGTGGACCTTATGGAGTTTGGGAATTGGATCGTAAAAGAATATTTTAAATCAATATCAAAAGTAACTTTATCTGTTTTATAGTTTTCCACATAGAATAAAATCTTCTGGATACATATCTAGCAGTTCAAATTTCGAGATCAGGTAGGATAAAATTTCCAACCCAGAGAACACGCAATATGATTTCTTGCAGCAGAGTGACATATTAACATTATAAAAAACGTACAATTTCCTTTCTTATACTAAAGAGACAGATTATTATTTCTTTTTCATAAAAGGTTAACCTTTTGTTCCTGTTGTTAAGCAAAATAAATAAACATACTTTTGTTAAGAAAATTAGCATTTTGTTCTTGTTTTTAAGCAAAATAAATTAACTTCTTTTTGCTAAGAGGCAGATATGGGCCAATGGGATATTTTCCTGACAGGAAAGAGCTATCAGTATTAACGTATTTTAACACAGTTTACAAAAATGAGATTTATACATTTGCTCTGAAAGGGAATATGTCTTACTTTGTTTTCTTTTGAAGGAAGGCTCATCTTTAAAATATGCGTGTTCTTCTTGTATGATGTATAATTTACTTTTGTGAATGAATTTACGTACAGTGTCTTTATGTACTCCTATAAGCAAATGTAAGTGAAACTGCTACAAGAATAGTATTCAAGTTATTTATAATGAGTTATAAATAAGTAAGAAAATACTTTCAACTTAGCTATGACTTTTTTTAAATTAAAATTTTACACTAAAAATTCCACTCTCATATATTTTTTTTTGCTTTAAGACGAAAGAATTTAAGAGTACATAGTCTCAAAATATAAATTTAAGAACATATACTAGATTTAAAGGTGTCTTCTGTTTTTATCAACAAATTTCTCTGTTGTCTTTTTATTCGAAACATGCAATTGTTTTTTAAAAATCGTAATTTCGATAGCGTTTACAGAATGAAAAAGAATATTAAAGAACTTTGCAAACGTGTAACGTAGTTTACTTCTAATTTTTTATTTCCTCGTAAAGAATGTTTCTTTCCATTTTATTTAGCAATTTATCTAAAAATCTGTAAGGAACTTTTGCTAGTTAAACTGAGTAATTGAAACTCACTGACAGCTTAATATTAATTTTTAGACTGACATTTATTTCAAATAATTTTAATACTTTGAATAACCACTAAATAACTTACTTTTATTAATTTAACAAATGACGAAATTTTCCCAAACGGGGCAAAACTTAAAAATAAATAATGGCAATATATCTTCTTTCCTTTGCTTACTAAATTTTTATTCGAAGCGTGCGGAAAAAGTATATATATTTATATGTAAATAACTATAAATTTTACCGCAGCTTTCAGCTACAGCACTTCATAACTTTGCAATTGTGATTAAAGTTTAATCTTTGCAGAAAAATTGCCAGAAACTAACTTCATCATGAATTGCAAATGTTCACCAGTCTACGAAGTCCTTTTCTTAGATTTATTAATTTTCAACCGTGTAAAACACACTTCTCACATATAAATGTCCTTTCAAACAGGATGATTATTCTTGTTGCAAAAATTTGTTACTGAGAGTATTCATCTTTTGACAAGAGCGAATAAAAGTTAACCAAATCTGTATCTTCAGATCTTTGATTGAAGATTTGAATGAGATTTTTATTTGAAAAAGATTTATACTAAAATGTATGTTAAACAGATCCATCTGTATATTTCCTGGGGCGTTATTCACGTTACGTTCATTTTGTGTAATAAAATAATATAAAACTGAACTTTAAATC
>KK116274.1:330639-356387 GCA_000611955.2 Stegodyphus mimosarum
ACAAAACTCGTAATAAAATAAAAACTAATAAATTGTTACGAGTGACACTGATCCGAGAGGTTGATCTGAAATCACTAGACCACATAGCAAACAATAAATTGTAGACAATAAAGTGTAAACAATAAAGAATGATAAAATGGATTGAATATATTATGCACCAAATTATAAGACGAATGAGGCCATGAGCCATGTTTCGAACTAGACAAAAAATAAGAGACATGGAAATATCATTAGTTACCATAGAAACCACTTTACGTATTTTTATTTTTGGTCCCAAAATTAACCTACCTGCTAATCTGATTACCAACCAAATTGAAGCACTGCGTGTTCGTATAAACTCTTAAGCGAAAAAAACTTAAAATTAAAATAGATTGTTTTAATTAAATATATCAGCTTTTAAGGTAAAAACTGAAATTTCGCAAAAGAGAAAAGACTAGAAAATGGTTCGTTTAGGGAAACGAACAAAATATCTAAAATACCTTTTCATTTTATTACTGTAGACTAAACTGAGTGTTTTTTCCCAAAACAGAGTAAAGATTAAGAAAACTTCATTTGAAAGTTTGCCGGAATAATGTATTAAATAAATAAACTCACTTTAAAATTTCCCCAAAATAAAAATTGTCGTTTACCTTTCCTAGACTTCTAAAAACTTTAATATTAAATGAAGATTTCACTATTCTTGCAGTATTCAAATTTTGATAGGAAACTATGTAAATCTAAATTCTAAACGAAGACAAGAATACTATCTTAGAAATTAATTTTTTTAAATGTGCTAAACAATAAATGACTACAAAGATAACTTTTTTCGTATCTAGAAATGTTCAGCGACTTCCAAGTTTTGAAATAATACCTTCGATACCAAGTTTGTTCTCTTTTTTAATGAAATTTAAAGCTTAGAGACATAAAACACACCGCTGAGCATATTGTAGAGTCATTAGGTTACTTGGAAGCAGGAGATACGAAAATCGAGCAATGCTTTTGCTAAGACTCGAACCACGGACCTCTCGAATACGCGTCGAGCTTGCTGACCACTTCAACACTAAGGCATGAGAAGAAGGCGGGATAAATACCTTAAGTACTCCCCCTTTTAAAAGGCGACTGGGGATTAGGGGACCCAATCGCGAAATCCTAGTGCTGGAGAATCATCATCCCCCCCCTTTTTTTTTTTTTTGTTTGGGCGCCACTTGTAGAGGATTTCTAAAGCAAGAAAGTGAAGAAATGAGCAATGCCCTCTCGAATACGCGTCGAGCGTGCTGACCACTACACCACGAAAACATGCGAAAAAGGCGGGAGAAATACCTTTTAATATAACTATGTTATTCTTATAATTAAACTAGTATCACAAATCATTACATAAATATCCTTTTGCGTAAACATAATAATGATACATTCACTTATATGTAGAAATTATTTCATCTTGGTAAATTGTTCGAAAATTTTAAAAATGTTCTCCATGTCTATATTTAAAGAAAGATGAGGGAAGAAATGTTTCACCTAAAATTACGTAACGATATTAACCAAAATGAAATTATGAAATTTAATAGTACATTATGGCACTCCATAAATAATATATTACCGTTCTATGATCTTTTATGCAGTAAGAAAACATGAGAGATGAATTTTCAATTCCAGCGTTTTTTCAAGTTTAAAGCATCATATTATACATATCCGCTCAAATTAATTACTGTGTTGGTATTAAAGCATTCTAGTCTATTGCATCAAAGACATTAAATGTAAAGCATGAAAGGGCGATGGAAGTACAAGACATTAAAAAGTACTAAGAATTGATGCATTCATTTTAACTAAATAGGACTAAATTGTATGAAATTGAAGTAAAAAGGATGATGGACCAATTCTTAATGCAACAACAGTCTCGAAGATTCAGTTATGTAAGGCTAACTTTGAATTGACGTATTAACATTTTCATTAGAAAACAGATCCCGTGTATTTCCTTATTCAAAGTGAAGTAAATTTATTTTCACACATATTTACGTCGATTGTGTTAAGAGTGGTATAGTCTTGCCTGATTATAGGGAAATATAAATGAATTTAACAATAGAAATGAACAGCAGAAAAGATAATTGAACAACAAAATTAAACGAGTGCGTTTAATTTCATTGTTCAGTTGGGGGTATTCTTTTCGGTAATCTGCTTTTTTTATTTTTCCTTCCTTTTTAGGAAATAAATTGTTGCTTTACGTATAAGACATACTTTAACTCTTCTAAAACTGAACTCTTTTCAGAATCCAGAATCCAGTGGCTGATATGTGAATTCATTTTTCTGGATGTGTTTTTTGCAATTTAAATGTTCATTAATTAATTTTTTGCCTTTGAGTTTGTAGAGTCTATGAGTTTTCTTAGGTATCACACAATGTAGACTCTACACCGAAAGCGAAGGAATGAATTCTCGCTATGTGTTTAAGAATAAATACTGCAGAAGAAAGGTTTAAATAGCCTTTTTATTTGAACTAAATGAAAACAGGCGCACGCACTTCGTGCTCACAAATCACCACCACTTGTGGCTACGTAAATTAACAAAAAATAAGAATATAACAAATCACTAGTACATTAAGGTATCTAATGACCAGCGCCTTCGCTTAACTAATGCTAAATTGGCTGCACACAGCAAAGTCGATACTAGAAATATCAGTATAAACTGAAAGGTATCTAACACGGGCTAAAGAACTAATTTCTAACGAGCAGCATAAACTCGAAACTAGTCCGCTACTACTCTTTTCGAACTCTTGAAATGCAGCTTAAATACTTAAGCTTCTGAAACACGTTTAGAATTTGCACTTATATCGTATCAAATTTACATTCCGGAAGGAAACTGAAATCAGGAGGGAAAGGAAAAGGAAACTAAAAATAATTGGTTAGAACAAAATAAGTCCTTACAAGTTATTTAAGTTCATCCTCACGGTTCTAAAAGGCTACACTGCAGCTGATATAGGTTTATTCAATACCCTTCAATGTCAAGATAATTCATTAATTTCCTTATTTGTGAACCAATGAATGCCGCCATTCTCAATTTTTTTCTTTACGTTTTTGCTAATAAATCAAAATTTCCCCTTTTCTTTCTAGTGATTAACGTTAAAGGTTTTAATTAAACGTTCTCTGATAAAAAAAAAGTAGAAAATATACTTCTTCAGAAAGTGTACTTATGTTAGCAAGATCACAGTTAGTGCATATTTATTATCCTGATCAAGAATGCTTGAATTCCAATAACGTTTCGCTTTGTCCTTTACTCTCCTGCTTTCACGAAGCAGCAGTATTTTGTTTATCCAAGTTGTATTTATTTCAGGAAGTAGGCTATCAATTCGGGGATCTTCGCAAATATGCCAAGATTATTTTCTCGTAACTTACAGCAATGAGCAAAGGATTCACCATGTGATTTCTTCACGTGTATTGCATAAACAAGTGGCATTGAGTACGGGCATTTGGTATTATCAAACGGCACTGAGTACGGGCATTTTTATTATCAATTTGTATTATTATTTGTATTATTGAGTACGGGCATTTATAAGTCTTTTAAGCTCTTCCACAACACCAGAATTCATTCGGTTTATTTTGTTACCTCAAGATTTCGACTAAGGTGTCTACAGTATTACAATGCATAAATCAACCTTTTTGGAAAATTAGTGAATTATTTTTTATTTGTAATTTCTGATAAAAAGTATACAGTTTTGGGCTTTTCTAGGTCTTTATTCCTTTTATCTTTAGGTCAAAAACTCAGTTTTATTTTATAAAAAAATTAAGGTTACAACAACGATTATTAATATCAACTGGTTTGAAAAAGACAGACAAATCAACCTAAGACAATAGCAATGAAATGTCCTGCTACGAAAGAGTGAAACTTGATTTTTAACCTTATAAAGAAATTAGCACTTTAAAACATGCAAGAATTACTAAAATGTGTAACTGCAACAAAATCTAACATTCATAAAATAATTCGATCCAAAATTATTTGATCTCTAAGGAAGTATGACAAAAACGAAATACCATTGGTAACTATATGAGTTTCCATTAAAAACAGTGAACATAAATTTAATTGAGTCGTTTATTTAGGATGTAACTTAGCAGCTTGACAAGGAATACTGAGATGTTTCGCCAAATACAAATGAACTTTTACCTTGAGGTCAGGACAGATCATTATCTTGTCCATTGTTTCATGATGGATCACTTATATTTCAGCCACCCGAGTGGCAAACTTCACACTTGCTTAAGAAATCTGATACCGGAGATATTTTCTGCCTCTGTTTCGTAAACGTGTGGAGAATAAGAAAAATGATTTCAAAATAAAAATTATATTAAGGAATCTGAAGAACTTTCATGCACATTCAATTTTTTGTATGCAAAGCACATTTGACTTTTTGTATGCTACCATTGTCTTACGTTCTTGAATACGCCAGTAAAATTATAACAAATACAAATGCATTTTAAATGAATTTATATTTGACAAAAAAGTAAACAACGTTTTGTCCATTAATTTAAACATTTAAGGAATGTTTTTCAGTATGAAAATATATATTTCAAATAATCTCCAAAAAGCGTTTGTTTTGCTTAAATATCAGGCCCACCAACGGCCGAGCGGTAAAGACGCTGAACACTGGTAGTTCGGTCCGAGGTTCGAATCCCGCGAACGGGCTGGCTGCATGGGCGTTTTCGTGGTTTTCCCCATGTGTAGCGTGTATACGAGCCAGTTTCCCTTAGAAAGTCCTCCACGAAGGCATCCCTCCCTTTAGGCAGATAGCCCTGGTGTGCTTTGCCATAATTGAATAACCCTAACCCTTTGCTTAAATATCAGTTTAGTTATGTCACACTAATATAACTAAACTGATGTTTGAGACATTATTGTTACAGGCAAAATATCGCTATAGCTCTCAAATTCAAAATAAATTTACAAAAGAGTTTTACTTTACTGTGGCAGTCCCGATAATATTTTATTTTTAGATATGTTTGCGTCTTTAAAATGCGAAGTGAACACTTAGTATTCTACCGCTACAATGCGCACCATATACCTGCATATGAAATGTATTACACGCATACATATATAAAAGCTGATAGAAAACGGTGACTACATGTATTCATTTCCTAAATATGAATTCTAGAGATTACACTGTTGCAAAATTTTGCTAAGCAAGGTAAACGATTTTATAAATAAAATTTCTTCACTGAGAGTCAAATAATACTTCATATACAAAATTTAACGTTTACTGCACCTTTTACTATATTTTACCTTATAGTAAAAGGTGCAATTTGCAAAATATTCACTATGCTTTAGTACATTAAATGTATTAAATATTGTAGCTTTACGTGGAAAACTTCGTAAGACATTAGTAATTAATTTTGATGTGCGAGCTGCAAAATTTATAACTAGAGCTGTGTTATTCAATATGAACCATTTATCACCAATAGAAACTACTTTATTCTTGATAGTTGTATAGAAGAAAAAGGTTACAAATTTTATTTAGTAAATAATTCGTAGCACTAACAAGGCATGCCTCTTTTCTTCAATTCATAAACATTAATGAACTACCCTGTAGAATGACTCAACATTCAGTAGACAGGTTGTCTATATACTTTCGTGAAAGGATAGACTTAGGGAGCAAATCATGCAACTCAAGTTTCTAAGTAGTTCTGATAGTGAGGTTTAATGGCTGAGATGCTAATTCAATCCATTAGCATACTAGTTGATGGCTACCTCATTATCAGTGTAAAAGTACCCTTATGTTTAGGGGAAATGTCTATCTAATTTTGGAAGAAAATCTGCGTTGAATCGTATTCTATGTACGCAAATTTGTTTTGTAATATCTTTACAAAATCTGCAGGCAAAGGTATGAAGCATTTTGCATTCAACGTATTAAAACATTACTAGTGTATGATTAAAGGAATTAAATATCACATATCTTTTTTAACGCCTTGTGTATATATGGATAAAGTGCCTTAATGGTATTTTAACTACTTGTCAGACAAGGCGTTTTTTTTGTTTTTTGTTTTGGAAAAAGTTTAATTCCAGTCCCGCTTCCTCTTGTTTTTGCTACTTTTTTATGCTTAGTCACCATAGCAGACCTTCACCACTTCGACAAGAGGATTCCTATATAGCATTAAAATGATTTCCTTCCTGTAATAGCAACTGATAACAGCATTAAAGCTTTGAAAGAGAGTTTAACGTTGTAACTTGAGGAATGGATTTACATAAATAGAGATTATCACTTACTTTAAAATCAGTTGTTTAATGTAATGAGATGCCTTTTCAGATATTGAATTATTAAGATGAAACATAATTGACGGATTGAAATAGGTTTCTCACTAGTCGGAATAGTCTAGTCACTCACTAGTGTCACCAGTCGTTAATGAGTCTCCCACCAGTTATAACTTCTGATAATCACTTTCAGACTCTTTTGACTAGAAGATGGAAAACCACAACTGAATTTTGACTTGCTACGGATCATTTAGTAACGTCAAGAAGGTGGATATATGCTTCTTACTATGAAGAAAAATTTTATTTTTAAATGCCTCTTGACGAAAGATGTATTTAATGTATTCCTTTGATTCGCTTAGCCAGGACGGTTTAACTATGCTAGACAAGAACCCATATCATATTAGAACAAGTAATGGAACAAAAGTACGGTAATAGGTCAACTTTATTGAAAGGAAATTTTTAGAAAAAGTAGCATCATGATCTGGTCCTCGCACTAATCTCCGTTCGCTTTCTGCTAGACGTCTGAATGTTCTGAAGTTTCTGGGCAAAGCCTTGTTTAACACATGAGAGCATCTGTTACCCTCCAGACATTTCATTTGTTTTGATGATAATATATACATGTCTGGTATGACAATAATAAATAAATGATATTCCACCATGGACACCAGTCGTAACTTAACCGGTACTCTGAAGATCATGAAATCCAATTGATGAATTAACCAGCTGGATTACCAGACATCAGTTTGACAAAATATGTATACTACTATCTCAGAGGATAGGTAGGTGCTATGTCCTTCTCTGTAAGATGACCGAGTGAACTGAAATGAGAGTTTAAAAGTGCGTGGGTTTTCAAATAATTGTTTGATAGCCTGAGTGACAACACAAAACGTAGATCCCAATCTTACTTTCATAGCACGAGTGGATATATTTTGGATTAAAATTTGTGTTTTAGTTATTTTTTTAAATCTATATTGCCGTTTTTTTCAGCATCCGTAGGATCTTTGCAAAATAACACCTTGCAGTTTTGTAGAAGTGTACAAGTACCGTTAATTGTAATAAATTGTTGTATTAGCTTTACTGGAGTAAATTTCATATTCATATCATGACTGTCTCAGCAGTTTGAAAGACTAAGGAACAAATAAAGATACGAATAATATTTTAAGGAAAAAATAAGACTAAAGCATATTTATTTATTCCATAGAACACTAGCACAAAACATAACTTACCTATTCACCTATTCACACACTTACCTATTCCGTATGTCATACCACTTTAAAATATTATGCAGCATTTGGAGGGCAATATCGAATGCGAAGTAAACTCGCTTCACATATCATCATACAAACCCTATCTGATGGTACATACATTGCCCGTAGCCACCTAAAGTAGAAGTTTGTGTTAACTGTGTTTCTATTTTAATGCTGTGATAATTAGTTGCTTAGCTAGTTTATTTGGATTAACACGCTGCTCTAACTTAAAATTTCTTTAAATTAAAACTTGAGATATATAATTCTGAAACAGATGTGAAATAAGGAGATAATTCGCAAGATTGAGAATAATCTTTATCTAAAAAAGACAGACTTTGTGTTGAAGTATGAAGTTTTAAATGAGGCACATTCTGTGGAAATTTCAAATGAAAAGTAGATTTTTGTTAAGGTAGAAGCTAGTGATTCATGTTCAGGAAAATTAATTTGGTATCATTCAGATAATAACAGATTCTTTTTAACAGCTTGAAGCTACCATAAATTTCCCATTGACGCCTTATTTCAGAAATAAAATTTAGATTTTTCAAAGATTTTTTTATATTCAGATTTTGTACTTAGCGATGGTTAGCTAGAAAAAATTAGTTAAGTTAATCATTAGTTTCAGAAAAGCATATATAAGAAGCAAAATTTGTAATTGAACTATTTTATAATTTATAAATAAATATTGTGAAAGTATTCTTGAAGAATAAAATGGAAAACCTATTGTAGAAATTTTTTTAATAGAACGGGCGCTCTGCTTGCGTCTAACTCGTTGTTTTCTTTTACTAATTTTGTTTAAAAACCATCCAAACCTGACGTAAAATTAAACGTTGATCCCATAAAAGAATGACTGCAAGTTTCATTCATTTTCTTCATTTCATAAAAATGAAGAAAATAATTTGTTTCAATAGCGGTTCCTTGTGATAAAAAAAGGTGAAAATCTATTCATTTAAATTTGCATTACTACAACAACAGAAATTTCAACCAGCAAATCAAAAATCAGACTGAAACTCAAAATTTCAAGGTTTATTGTAGGAAAATAATTATTAAGAAAATTATTCGCGACACAGGAAAAATAAGTTATGGGTCAAATATTTCTGTTTTCTTTAGAATGATAATGCTAGTTTGCATAATATTTGGGACTACAGTTTTAAAAACGAGAAATTTACTCAGCCTATTTCTAAGCCTGAAGGAAATGATTTCAGTCCTCTTTAGTACAAGTATGATTAACTCTAATATGTTTGTATAAAAGACAAATTAATAGTTTGTTACGGTATTAATAGTGAGGAAATTGTTGCAAACGTAAAGGAATGTTATTAACAGTAGATATAAATAATTTTGAAACCGGTCAAACTTTATCGTATATGTTTATATATAACTAGAAAACCCGGCCGTCATACGAAATGACCGCTGTTCTAGATATTATAAGTGGTAATTAAAATGATTTGGGCAAAGGTGTCTGCTAATTCAAACTGAATTACCCAGGGCAGGCGGCGAGGACACCCCTTTGCTTACTGCCCACGGGGTTTCCCCCTTCTACTTGCTTAATTGCTTAAAGTAGAGGACAATGAAGGAAACCACTGGCGGTACATTTCTTTCTTTGCTTAGTGGTTTCTTTTCGTCGAAAAAGCCGTTTTAGCTCCATTTCTCTCCTCTTCAGTGCTGTATTTTCTAGGAGACATTCTTAAAAGAAATTATGTTAAGATGTAATTTTTATGTAAAAGAGATGATTGACAAATCAAACAAATGTTCACCTTCCCCTTGACAGGCTCAATTTGCGTTCATTTGTAAACCAGTAAACCACTTCAAAAACAGGTGATTGCTAATGCAAACAAATGTTCACGTTCCCCCTGACACGCTCAATTTGCGTTCAGCTGAAAATTCAGTTTAAAATACAATGTCGGAATAAAATCGGGCAAAATTTTAAACTCTTTACGCGAAAGGATAATTAGCATAGCAGTTTGAGTAAACCTACTTCATGAGATGTACTACGCACAACTCGTTAGTTGGTTTCGTCGCCTTTAATTTCTCAACGTTTGCGAGTTTCTAGGTAATTCGTATGTAAATATAGTTAAATGCATAATAAGCAACAATTGTATGAATTAAAAATATTTAAATACCATGATAATTTCATTAAAACAATGATAACTATTGTGATAAAATTTATTTTACTATTTGAATGCCGTAGCAACTTCACCTCATTTGCTAGTACAGTTACGCAAGCAACCAATAAATTATCGGCGACAAACAGACACTTAAGCCGCATATAATAAATATAGTAGCTCAGTGAAAGCTATTCCAGGATTTTCAAAATGATTATACCGCCTCTTATTTTTAAATAGTCATAAGCCCTCTCTAAAATGGTTTTGTTAAAAACAGCTTACTACTGTGAACGTTCTTTGTATGAGACATCAAATACGTTGACTTTTTTTTGTTTCCATTAATATGTAATATATGATCAAAATTGTCTTGGTTAGAAAATCTACGTCATTTAATTAATTTCTTAGAATTGATTCCATGAGTGTCTGACCAAATATTCAAAACAAATTTTGCTGTTTCTTTAACTTAGTCGTCTGCATGAAGAAAAGCGAACACCTGCTTATCTAAATTTTGCAGGAAAGCTATTTTAAAAACAGCTGAGTATAAATTTTAAATTAATTTACGTTGCTAATATTTCGTTATTTTGAAGTTCTCAAGAATGAAGCTCCTACTTAATTTATTTGTATGAACTTGGTGCCATTATGCCTCTTTTAGCACGTAAGAATACTAGAAATCAAATTTCATACAGAAAGGAAATAATTTTTATTATTTTTCTCGTTAACCTGGAACAAAAATTCTCACTTTTTACTTATTCTTATATATATAATTAAGGATAAGGAATATAAGGATATTCGGAAATTATACTGTAATTAAACCAAGAGCAGATGTTTATATCCAGAATTTAGAATTTGTCAAATTTAAACAAAGGATCGTAAAGGAAATTGTAAAAAAATTCTGGAAATGTAGTTTATACAGCACTGGGAGGAAATGCTTTTCAAAAGTCTCAAGAAAGATTTTTACTTTTCATGAAATCTAATTCATAGATATCATTTATAACTCACATTTGTGTTTCGTGTAATGAAAAAAAAAAGCGCTATGCATCGAAATCAAGATTTCTATCTTCCTTCCGCCATATGTGACACTAGACATCTAAAACTTTCGCATACCTTTGCTGATAAAGAAAATTAATTTTATTGTATGTAAATGAAAAAATTTTCCACATTACTGTCATCACATTTCGTATTAGTAGTACTATTGTTTGGAGAACATGTATTTGAAGGCTGAATTTCATAATGAATTACTTAAATATTTTAGTACAGCTTAAAATAAGGTGCATTTGCATACGCATTTAATTAAAAAGAATTTCATTTAATGAAACAATCAAAAATGAAATTTCTCTGGATTATAAGAAAACGTATTTATTTATTTATTATTTATTTTTTAATATTTACGAACATTTTATGAAACCAAAAGGTGATCTCTTTATATTGACTTTGTATGCACAGCTTGCTCTACTCAATCAAAGTTATGATAGACATGTATTTGACTATCTTGCATCCAACAGCACTACTTTCATACACTAGTTGAAGTTGTTACTAGTTGAAGCATAAATATACTAAACATGTAAGTAAATTTATTAATTCCAGCTCATACCTGATTTTCAATAAGGCTCGAGCTTCCAGCACAGCTAAGGAAGCGGATGAAAATTTAGAAGTAAAACATCGCAGAACATTGTTCTTCTTTCTCATTCCATGTCACGCCATACTAAAATTGAGGAAAGCATTTAAATAAAGTGGAAAGGTTGTTCAAATAGAGAGACGTCATTGCAATTAATTCTATTCTAGTTTCAAAACTGGAAAATGGATTGTTATTCCAATAAGACGTAAACAATCCTTTGCTGACGTATTTTTAATTTCTTAGATGCTTATTACTATTTTCCACTTTATCCTTCATAAACAAATTATTAAAAAGTAAAAATATTCATTTTTACATACTTTCTATATTTTATGGAAAGCTGTGAGTTAGATTTCAGCTATACTGAGATGATTGCCCTCTCTGTTTAGTTTTCTCAAAGGAAATTGCCATTTGAAATAACCTTAGCAATATTTTAAATTTCTAAAGCTATGGAACCTTTAGTATTATTATTTGAGAACTAAAGTTTCGTCTTAAATTTATAAGACTTTATTTGTATTCAATAAAATAGCTATAGAATTTCAACTTCTGTTGCCATTCCGACGATTCCAAAGTAATTTATTTATTCTTTACTTAGCAACTCGAGATTTATCGTCTGCAGTTTAAAATACATAAAAATGTGTAGGGTGTAGATTATTTTTAAAGAAATTATATATATTTTGATAAAATATGAAGACAAATGAATTTACTCCTATTACAACTTCAGGCTGCCTTTTTATAATATTCAATTTATGGCGTAAAATTAAATTAAAGAAAGAATATCATATGTAAAATGAAGGTTAGAAAAGTTTTAAAATTAATTTGATAAAAAAAGTGTGATGCCTATAGGTACCACAGTTCAGTTTCAAAAACTGTGTGTTTTCTTGTTAATGTTAGGTAGAAATAAACATTAGGTTTTTAACGAATGTTTCCCGCTACCACAAATATCGTGTGGCAAACAGTTCGCGTTGGCGTCTTTAATCATATTTTGTCAAATGATTTTTGGCATTTGAAGGAAAAAGACTTGCTGACTTGCTTTAAAACACTGTATTGTGAAATTTGTAAAGGAATATCTTTATCATTAAAGTGCCCGGAACTATCACGCTACCAGATTAGAACCATCATTTACTTCCAGTTATGTTGCAAAAAGTCAGTTACAGAATGTCACCAAATCATGTGTACAGCGTTATGTACTAATGTTGTATCATATGACACTGTAAAGGTTTGGTACCGGAAGTTAAAAAACAAAGACTATGACATTCAAGAAGCAGAGCTCTCTGGCCGGCGTACTGATGTTGACGAGGCCCGCCTGCGACAACTTGTGGAAGAAGATCAGTATGCAATCACTAGAGAATTTGCTAAGGAGTTAACACGTTTATGCCATGCCCATTAGTTGCGTTATGCGTGGCATAAACTTGACTTTCAAGCTCAATCGCTAGGTGCCACATAAGCTGACTCAAGCAGATAAGAACAGACGTTTTCGCGCCTGCACTAATCTGCTCGAATATCAGCTCAAGGACAAAGTTTGGGACCGAATCGCCAGTTGTGATGAAAAGCATTTACTTCAACAGCACATGTCGAAAAGGGGTTTGTTCTGTTCCCGGTGAACTCGTCGGTAGTGTGGCAAAGCGCAATTTGACTAATAAAACGATCATGCTTTGCATCTGGTGGGATTGCCTTGGTATTACCCATGTAGAATATCTGGAAAAGGTAAAACCCTCGATAGTTAGGTCAACAGCGAGATTCCAGTCAGTGTTGACGCTGATATCAAGGAAAATGTTCTGGCGAAATGAGTTCTGGCGCAAAAAGGTAATGTTCCATCAAGATAATGCAAGACCACGTGTGTCAGCATGCACTTGTTGGACTCTGTCCGGACTCGAATGGGATCTTTCGGCTCACCCATAATATAGCCCTGACATGGCTCCATCGGATTTCTTCTTTTTTCACATTTGGAGCTATATCTTGCTGGTGCTATCTTCGATTCTGCACAAGATGTTCGAAGTGAGGTTGATCTGTTTTGGACTCTCGGCCACCAAGTTTATGGGCCGAAGGTTTTGAAAAACTATTAAAACGTTGGCAAGAAATCATAGATCTGGGCGGTGATCACTACCCGCACTAAAGGTACCGCTTTTTTTTCTTTTTCTTTTTTTTTTTTTTGTAACTTTATCAAGAACTGTCGTTAAACTCAAATATTTTGCGAATAAATTTACCCCCAAATATTTTAAAACAGAGTTTGGATATTTATGCAAACTATGTTTCACAGAACCAACAAAATGCGTTCTCTTTAAAATACGCTCTCTCTTTTTTTCGGGAAAATGAAGATTCCATGCTTTAGAACTGCTCCATTATTATTGAGGATATCGGCTAGATTAAAAATTTTCACTTTTTGTTACACTGTGTTCATTATGTTTACATGAATATGAATCCCTTCCAGAAATTGCATTTGGATATGTTGACAGGCATTATGTTGCATTCATGAGTTTTTTTTTCCTTAAAATATATTATTTTGGCTTACTTCCATTCCATTTTAACAAGATAATGAAATGAATAATTTAATAACAAGGAAATGAATTTTATGAAGGTAATACGTCTTTATTTCTGTATAGTATTTCTGTAAATTACAGCTTTATTCAATAAATTTATATAAAAAAGCTTAACAAATTTTATTTAAATTTATGGAATAATAATATTTTACGTTTGTGGCTTGTCTGAAAACTTTGTATAAGCTGTATTGCAATTCTGGTTATAAAACATTTCGTATACTTAAAGTGCTTCGAACTTTGACAAAGATATTCAGCCAACTTTTTAAATACCTAGTTCACAGCTATTCAGACTTATATATTCAGGTTTATAGGATAACCTAGTGAGGATGCTATAACTGAGCCTTATTACCTGCAGAGAAATAGAAAATAGCAAGTCACTTACATAGAAAACTTTTCTCATGTAATTATCAAAAATTATAAGGTATTTCTTCCGCCTTCTTAGCATGCCTTCGTGGTGTAATGGTCACCACACTCGGCACGTTTTCAAGAGGTCCTAGGTGCGAGTCTCGGTGAGGGCATTGCTTATTTTTCACATCTCCTAGTACAAAATATTCTAATAATTCTACAGTGGCGGAAGAACTAAAACGTTGGTGGATGATGATTCTTCACCACCAGGATTTGGCGAATGGGTTCCCTAATCCCCAGCCGCCCTTTAAAAATGGGAGTGTATAAGGTATTTTTTTTCTCCTTCTTAGCATGTCTTCGTGGTGTAATGGTCAGCACACTCAGCGCGTGTTCGAGAGATCCAGGTTCGAGTTCCGGCGAGGGCATTGCTCATGTTTCATGACTCCTGCTTCCATATAACCTAATATCTCTACGAGATTCCCCAGTGTCTTTATGATTATTGACGTAGCCTGTAAATGAATTTTAATCACCTGGCTAACTGCGGTTTTCAAGAAATTTTTGAATCAAAGCATGATTGTGAATGATGTCCTAATGCAATCGTAATGAGCCCTGCAACCTAGAAAACATTTCTAAATTGGTTGAAAAGGCTGAATCGATGTAGTTATTGAGGGTGATGTCATGCCTCATAGCTAATGAGGCAAGTGAAAAAAGAAATTTAAGCTGAAGAACTGAATGAATAAGTGAGACTATTTCAATGAACTTAGCAAGGATGAGAACAGAATTAAACAGACAGCGGCGAAACTGCGGCGGACTACACAGAGATGAAAAACATCGAGTGCGCGTTCCCGCAAGTCACTGTTTCTAAGCTTTTACTAACCTGCCAGACGGCATAGTCTGATATCGCAGACGGAATAATTCGTTCCAGTTGGCAGTACATGAGACATAACTTGACGACTAGAGTCAAGATATTTTAGCGTTCTGCACTGTGTCTCTCGTCAAAGCCTCTCGATTGATGAATTAATGATCTTGTTTTTCCTTTGATATCGTTCCAGATATAACTAATCAGAGGACATGCTACTGAAAGACTAAAAAGGAGTGACTAAATCAGTCTGAAGATTTTTTCCAGCGGAACAAGACCTCAGAATATTCTTGAACTCTCGGCTAGAGATACACACGTTAACAGGATCCTCACGTCTCGAGGACTATAATTCACTTCCATAACTGTTCTATGTTATCCATGAATTATATGTATTTGTAAAAAAAGCTTCTCGTGCTTGTAATAAATATGTTTCGAGTTCAATGATGCAGTAAGTATTACGCAACCTCACAAATGTACTAACCATTATAAAGAGTCAGATGCGCTACCTGCCGCCAATCAACACAGTGATCACCACAAAGCATATGGAGATTGGGAGTCATTGAGGAAACTCTTAACGTTGAATTTTTACACGTTGCCATGATCTTATATAAGAATGTAGCAAAACTGGCAGTGAGTGGGACCGACGAAAAATTAGCAATGAATTGGAAGGAAGTGAGTTCGAAGATGTAAGATGAGTAGAAAATGTGACTTTGATTAAATGAAACTAAGTCCATCAATTTTTTTAAAGAAAGAGCAAAAAAGCTCGAGAAAGGTATTTTGGTACTTTCTGCATCAATGCAACCCGAATTGCAGTTGCGTTTCTGATAGTTCAGATGACCTGTAGCTTCTCTTTACAGTACCAGATGACGCCATCTTTCCTTCACTCAACTGTATAATTCTCAGCAGATTCATCTTGGAGCCAATAAAGTAAATAAATTTGCAAATAGTCACAGCATGTGATAACAACCATGCTGTGGTAATATAGTTTTCTTTCCACTTTCAGCTATGAAAGTAAATAATAATTTAATTATTATTTATAATTTTATATCAGAATGAAAATATTATTGTAAAACCTTATATCTATAGTTTAGCTGCATAAAATAGATATCATTTTAGAAAAAAAAAAGCAAACGCTCTTGCGTACATCCAGTTCCGCAGTTGCCGTTATCACTTGCTAAATATACAAGCTGTATACCGACTTTCGTAGCATAGGTGCTTCAAGGAGCGATGAAAGTATAAAAATGCTTGAGTGGGTCCAGAGAACAGGATGAAAGTTAAAGAGCACGTGACTCCATTGTCACGTGAAGGATGTAAAAAAACACATTCTACAGAATTATACAGCACATAAAATACATATTTTTCCCAGAAAAGAGACCACTATTTACATAATATTTACAAGTATATGTCATGCTAAATAGCAGAAAGTTCAACAAAAAGTAGGAAAAAATTTAGAATACTTGAGTTTGCACAGTATGGAGTTGTAATAACAATTTTAAATCCTATGCAGGGAAATTTTGATTTCTATATAACATAAAAGCTGTGAAAAGGCGTGAGTGTCGTTCTTCTTGCAGAATTTCATAGCTGAAGAGACTGAAATGGTTCATACGCACATTATACGAGGAACTCATTTTATATCAGTTCAATATACTGCTCCATTATAGGAGCAAAATACTGGCGGAACCGAGTACTGAGTGCCCTGCTTTCGATTTTCATAGTGCATGCAGTTATTCATATAAATAATTTTTTAACTTTTAATGATAAATGATTTTGAAGCACAAAGAGGTGTTTATAAATTCCTAATAATTCAGTTTAAGTAAATGAAATTGTAAGCAATATCCTAGTTTAAAGTTTCCATTGCTGTCAGCATAGTTGACATAAAAAAAATAAAAGCAGAAGAGAAAGATATATAAAGAAAGCATATTTGTTTTTGTTTATCTTTTTACTGTAGTAAGCAATTTCGCAGAAAGAGTCTTGTTAATCACGTTAGGCTTTCTCCAAATAATCGAAAAATCACAATTTTATAATTCAATGAAAATAAATACATCTGCTTTGGAATAATTTCATTATCTTCTGAAGCAATTGTTTATACCTGATTTTAGGTCCAAACAGATAATAACTGGAAAATGGATTCATATGAAAACGTTCTGCATTACCAGTTCAAAACTGAACGAAGCTCCCTTCGTATGGAATGCAATTGAACTCCCTGCTCTTCAGCTATTCGTAAAAAGACAAATGATTAGACTTCAATTGCTTTTGGCTAAAGTAATAAAGTTAATAGGTTTTTGCTAATCATTATACATTCATCAATGTCTGATACTTTTGGCGTCGCATGGTGGTGGGAGGGAAGGACTTTAAAAACTGCTGTAATTGAGGTCTCGAAAGGGCTTTTTGAACTTTGTCCAAATGACGCCCATAAATCAAACACGGTTACTTCCGCCTGCTCATGAGGTGCTGATTGCAAAGATTGAAGGATAGGTTTAAATTTCAGGTAACAAATTTGCATATATAACGCTCTTCAATCAGTTTGAAATTTTATGTAATCATTTGTTTTCAGAGCTTCCTTTAATAAACTTGATTAACCAAAAGCTATTAAGTATGTCCCCTTAAGAAAATTACTTTTTGAATAATACATTTATAGAGCCTTCCTATCAGTTTAGCAATTTTAATTTTAGAATCTTAGGATTCATTTATAAGTATAGCAATTTTAATGCTCCCATGAAATTCCAGATGTATCCATAATACAGAGGAATTAACATAATCGGTATCGTAATCAGATTGATAAAAACTTAATTAAAATAATATTGAAAATTTAATTAGGGATTCCTATTATATACAGAATTTTAAGAATTTGTTTTGTTATGATAAATACGTACATTTACTGTATATAATTTTCTTTTATGATTTCTATATTAGAAGGTTCCTTAAATCTTCGCACTTTCTGATATGATATATAATCAAAGGTAAAAAAATGTGAACAAGATTTAAAATTCTTTCAGTAACTAATTGAAGTGGTTGTCAAGATCACTGACTTATTAGTAGAAACAAACACACTTTTTCTACATACGATGATTAGTTGCTTTAGATAAACCAAACATTTTGCATTCGAAAATTGAAAATAAGAATTTTATAATATTCTAAATAACACATGCTTTCCTTTCTATAACTGTAATGATGTGATTTCCAATATTTTTCTGCTTTAAAAGAATAGTTTCAAATTGACGGCTTGAAGCAATTTATGCGGCTTGCAAATACATTTCGGTCATATATTTGTTTTAATACAGTGCTTATGGATTTCAGTATAGCACAAATTCATGGAGCAGTGGACTGAAATATGGTGCTGAAAAAATAGAAAAGCGTTTGTAAGGTATATTCTAATTTTATAACAGTTATTTTATGTTTATGCACCTTTCCTATCTCTTCTAGCTTCAGCTTACAATTTCTTACCAGAATGAAGTTTTAGAATCGCTTCAAATGCAAATGAGAAGTGGAAAGTATTTAATTCAAAGTTCCACTGACTTCGAGAGAGAATTAGGATTCCTGATTAGTACGCGTTTGCCTTTTGGCATTGTCTCTCTAACTGTCACTATGCTCGGCCGTATTACGTGCCGTTCGCTAGCTAAGTTGATATTACTGGCCAACTAGTTTATAATTTCTGTTAGGTTTGGCTAAATCTCTTTAGTTAGTCATTAGCTAGTTCTTATTTCTTACGTTTTAGGTTTAAGCCCAAGTGGAAACTTTGTTGTACGCCCGGAGAAAGGGGACGGCTGTATACCTTTATTTTGAACAAATAAAGGGTAACTAACCCTTCTTGAGTTTCCGCTTCTGTTCTTGGACTTAAGCAATTTTTCGCTTAAGAACAGAAGCGTTAACTCAACGTATCTGTTCACTAGGTTCCTCAGCACTTACTTGATAGTATACAAGAGAGAAACATTACACACTAGCAAACGTTTCAGCAGTAATTACATTTCAATTGAGCTCGAAGCTAGCGCTGGCACACATTCCAAAAGTACATATGTAACGGCACACATTCCAAAAGTACATATGTAACGCGTATATAACAGCACTGTGATAGACCCTAAAAGAAACTAAGATAAAAGAAAGACAGTAATTATCGCATCTCAGGAAATGTTATTTTAAACTATAAATATAAACACGATTGGAGACACATAGGTTTCGTTTATATGCAGGATTGCTATTGAATGAAAAGTACCAATAATTTGAAATTGTGAAAAACGTCTGAGTGTTGATTTCGTATGAAAATTCATTTTGTTAAGTAGTCAACGAAATTACAATTATAGGTGTATTTGAGGAATTATACTGCAAGCCTTGTCTTTAAGAAAGGCAAGGAAAAGTGACAGAAAAAAGACGAATGTTTCAAGATAAATGGGGAATAACGTACTTTTGTTGGGGTGGGCGCAATAAAATTGCTTTTTTTTTTGTTATAAGGAAATATCAGTTCCGAAAGAATGCAGCTTATGTCATCTTTCCGAAACGAATCATAAAGAAAAAAATTGAAATGTTAGAAGGTAAACAAAGGATAGAAGTCAGCCAACACAGTAGCCGAACGTACACTGTTCGATATTGAAAATGCAACACCAAGAAGGAGTGGTCAGAAATTTATGCAAACTTTAGAGTAGACGTACGTCACTGAGTTATGCGTATGATGTGAAATGAGTAGCTCTTCGACGCACGTGAAGTAAGATATAAGGGAAGGAATGTGCAGAATGGGTAATATTCGTGTCGTTATTTCTGCCAGGTGAATTATCGAAGATAGTTGGTTTATGTCCCGGAGGATACGTGTTAATAGGAGAGAATTCCAGGCCGCCGTCAAAGAAGGCACTTCCAACAGATAGACGATTTTACGAGGGGTATGGTGATCGAACTGAGAAGGGCGGGTTTGCCCTTACGTCAAATCGCAGTGATAGCCATATGAATGCGAGTACGGTGCATCGGCTATGGCGACCAGGGTTGGAACAAGGGGATGTGGGAAGAAGGAGAGGTGCAGGTGCAGCCAGAGTGAGTCAGCACGCGTGGATCGACGCATCCGCCGACAAGCTGTGGCGGTCCCGCAAATTACTTGTACCGCGATTCTACAGCATGTGCAATATACCGTGGATGTTTCCGTGTCAATGTGAACCATTTCTCGTCGATTGGTTGAACGTGGCCTGCACTCACAGCGCCCGTTAAGAAGACTGCCATTGAACCCACAGCATAGAGGCCAACGTTTAGAATGGTGCCGGACTGGAGCGATGTGGATGACAGAATGGTGAAACGTCGTATTATCAGATGAGCCACGCTTCTGTTTATCTAGTTACAGTAGCCGCATACGAGTGTGGCGTCGACGTGGAGACAGATCTAATCGGGTAGTAACTGTAGAATGCCCCACCGCGCGACAACGTGACATAATGGTTTGGAACGCTATTGCCTACGATTCCAGGTCACCTCTAGTTCGTATTCAGGGCCCTATGACGGCCTAATGATACTTGGATAATGTACTGCGGCCGGTGGCAATCCCCTACCTACAGGGGCTACCTAATGAAATTTTTAAGCAGGATAACGCCCGACCAGACAGTGCTCGCATCTGCTAACACGCTCTGCAAGGTATACAGATGCTTCCCTGGCCACCGTACTCTCCTGACCTGTCACCAAACGAAAATGTGTGGGATGTGATTGGACGCCGTTTGTAGACTCTGCCGCTGATTCGTTCAGAAGACGAACTGTGGCAAATGGTTGAAAGGGAATGGAGAGCCATCCCTCAGGACACCATCCGCACTCTTATTGACTCTATGCCTAGACGAGTTTCTTCGTGCATCGCTGTCCGCGGTGGTCCTACATACTAGTGAGCCGACGCCGTTCTCGCTCTGTATGCTGACTATCATTTTGAAATACAGATCATTTATTGCTGCTTGCTGTCTCTTTTTTCCAAATTTCATCACTTTCTGACCACTCCTTCTTGGTGTTGGATTTTCAATGTCGAGCAGTGTATTAACACAATTGCTAGTGATCTACAATGAAATGAACAAAATTACGCATTTTCAGTAACAGGTATAGCACAGCTTGCCATTTTCGTACTAGATGTTACTGACTTTGTAAATTACAGTAGTCTTTCAGTAGTATTACAGTAATTGAGGAAGGTCTGGAAGTTGAATAGTTGATAAATTACTGGAAATATTTCCTATGAAAGGAAAGAAACCCTTGCACAGAATATTTTTGTTTCTGAAATAAAAATTGTAATAGATAAATATAAATTAAACTGCGATAAATTGGTTGGGTTTACAAGTCATGGTGCAGCTGCTATGGTTGGTAAAAATATGGTAAAATTAAGAAATATAGTGATAAGATAAGTTTAATAATGCATTTGCGCTATACATTGCATTATTCATCAAGAAATATTCTGTACTAAAAGTTTGCATATGGATGATATTATGGAAACGGTAATTAAAGTAGCAAACTTTTCCGTGTACGAGCTGTTAATCCTTGAGACTTTGTTGCACATGATTATAAGGTATTTCTCCCGCATTTTCGCATGCCTTCGTGGTTTAGTAGTCAGCACGCTCGGCCGTATTCAAGAGGTACGTGGTTCGAGTCCCAGCGAAAGCATTGCTCATTTCTTCATTGCTGACATAAAAAAAATACCTGATATTTCTACATGGTAGCTTGAAGCAATTCAAAGTGAGTACAGAGAAATGACAATGACAGAGTTTATTAAGTCGAGGAGTTGTATTAAAACGGTTTTTTGATTTAAAAAATGAAATCAAAATTCGGACACAAACAATTGAAACCATCGACGAGCTACATAATGATACATGGATAACAGTTAGCATTTCTCGTTGATTTAACCGGGCCTGTAAATATTCTCAATAAAAAGCTGCTAGAAAAGAATACACTTATACTTCTGTTAAAGCTTTTAAAGTTAAATTGCATGCATGGGAAAACATGAATAACTTTGCAGAAAATCTACAAATGGAACTAATTAACTCACTGTATGATATAAATCTTATTTAAAGATTCAGACCTTTGAATAAGATTTATAGTAGATAACAGAACAGATAGGTCTGATTAACTTTTGCTTGCTAACTGCGCTCTTTTTCTTTCTTTCTTTTTCTTTTTTTTGAAAGATAAACATTCGGAGTTTCGAATTTTTCAATAAGTGTCGTCACTTTGTTTAGGAGGATATTTCTATGCGAACAAGGTTTTTGGAGTTGAAAATTAACAAGTCTAAAAAAGTACTTGATTGACCGATGAGCATCTACGATCCGTGATGAAGTACACTGCTGCCCATCCAAAATGGAGCACAGAGAAGGACAGAAGATATCAGATCCAATTTTATTTCTAAGATTACAAATTGTACCAATGTTAATAATCTGAAATACAGCCTTCTTGAAAATCAGTAATGAGTGTTGCCTCCACATTTGTCAGTAACTGCTGCTACACGCGGCGGCAGTGAATGAAAGAGGCATTGAATGTGTTGTTGGGGAATGGCAGCCCGTGGTGCTTTCACACGTAGCCAAAGTTATTTGGTACTTTATGCCGGGATAGGCGTTCTCCATTCATTAACCAGACATGTTCGATGGATGATAGATCTGTAGAATGGCAAGTCAGCGGGTCTCTGTTCACGCTGTCTCGAAACTCTAATCCTGATGCTGCACAATCCAAGATGCGTCAGAAAATATAATGCCCATAATGCGCCCGAAAACATAATGTCATGTCATTCGATGTTCATCTCTTTTGTTCCGAACACCATTGTAAACGCAAACTCCTGTGGTTTAAAGTTAAGGTAAGCGAAGCAATGGAAACTTAGCGGACAGTCTGTCATACTGTAAATTACGTCGAACTGTTTTGCATCAAACACTGATTATGGTGTTACAGACTGCATTCGTTGTGATATGGTCGCGGATGTGGCAGTAATGAGTTCTATGTGCATAATATGCCTTCTTTCGTGTGAAGTGGTTGGACAAGACGATTCCCTTCTGCGTCCACCGATTCCATATTCGGATAACTGTTACTTGGATACGTCCGATACGATGACAACTTTCTCAGAAGCATAATCCGTACTGAAGCTGCACACACAAAAATCTCACGCGAGAAGAATTCAGCTTATTGAAAACGGCCAACTCCAACTACCACTGTTTGCCGAGCTTATTGAAACTTTATTCGGCGTGTTCATGTTCTTCTTACTCATGAAGATGATGACTCTAAGGGCGGTTCACGATAAATAGGTTTGAATCACAGTTTCGTGAAGGGTAGGCTAGAAGATGCAGAAGGGTGTATGACAGTTTCTCACATATGTTTACCGAAAGCATCGCATTGGCTAGGGTCAGCTCTTAAATTTAATGAAATGCGTGCAAATACCATCATAAGTTCCCGAAAATGCAAATAGATATTTTTGCTCCATTCCTTTGAACAGAATATAAGTTACGAACAGAGTACATAGCAGTACAGCTTTGCGTAGTGAAGCGTTTATAGTTACAAGATTTAATCAGAGATGTAAGTCCGCCGGTTGCTACATGGGATACAGAAGAACACAGAATGAAGAAAAAATATCGGTAGCGCATGAAAGTAAAATTCAAGAACTATTCAAAGAACTATGTACACAACTATATACATTCTTATATACAGTGCAGATAATACAGGGATTATATTCAGTACAGTAGTAACTTCGAAAGATTGCGAGTGACTTGCAGTGAAAATTTTGTCATGTGTCAAAACGGTAATTCTTTCTCGCTTTATATACGGAGGGTGGAGGACTACAGTCACCCATGATGTTGTTATGTATTACTTATTTCAGTTGTGATTTAAATTGTTTTAAAGGTAATGATTTAACTTATTTTGCTTCAGACTTAAAGATTAATTTGTTTTTATTTTTGTAGTTGAACTTAAGTTTCTTTGGCTTGTTGAAAAGTAATTGTTGTCATTTAATTTGTTTTCGTGACAGTTTTGGTTAACGCTGATTTTAAGTTGCTTGAGTAATTTTTTTTTCTTTACTTTTGGTTGGTTAACTATTTAAATTTCTGTTTAGTTAATATTTTTTCTTAACCTTGGTTGTTAATGTTAATCTCTTGATAAGTTGACCCTTAAGGTCAATCTTTTTAAAGTTTTGTTTACACAAGTTGGTGTTTAAAGTTTTAATTAAGTTTTAATGTGCCAAATCTTTTTAAAGTTTTGTTTACACAAGTTGGTGTTTAAAGTTTAATTAAGTTTTAATGTGCCCCCTTTTCTGCTAAATTTGGGATCCATATTTTCTGACTATGGTGGTCGTTTTGGTATTGTGGAGAACATAAAAAATTTTCATACTTGATTATTGTATTTTAACTGAAGTAATTTTTATTTCCTTACTATGGTGGTCGTGTTTGGTGTTGTAATAAACCCAAGAAAATTATCTATGTAATTATTATATTTTTATTTAAGTACTTATCAGTATTGAAGTTAATTTGTGTGTAAAATCAATAATTAATACCTATTCCTCAAAAACTTTTCCGCTGCCTTTCCAAATTATTTATGGGCTTGTTTTCGATTTCTTCACCCGCTAGACGGTAGTCTGTGAAACATCTGTCATCATTGTAACGTTTTGCACCCTGCGGAAGAGGCTAGATCCAACACTACTAACCCTGCAGCAAGGTCAAGGGGACGGGGTGTTTTGCTTATTCGCAGGCTTTTTCTATGCTGGAGTGGGACCCCTCGTCGAGGCTAGTTCTGATGTAAGTTGACTGACCTTGGTGTATCAGCGATTATTCGCCAAGTTCTGGAGTTCATACTACATTGGCTTCAGCTTCCTGCGTGTTTTCCCCTGGAGTTGCCGGGCTGTTGGCGGTTTTCCTACCATCTAAAATCGCCAATCGAGCAGTTTTGGCGATTGGAGTAAAACGCTTGGGAGCTAGCGACGAAGGCGGCAGAGACGGAAGGAGACGGAGCGGAGAGCGAGACACGAAAGAAAATACTATCTGAAGAGTAGCTGTCTGCGTTCTTATAACGATGTATGAAGGAAATGGAGGAGAGAAACCACCTAGGTTGGGCGACGGAATGAGGTCGAATCCCACATAGAAGGGGCGGAAGGCTCCGAGGCTACCTTTTCCTATTCAGTTTTCTAATTCTCGTTCTTTTCTTTTTAGCAAAATTGTGGCTGCGCTGTGACGTGGCCGAAGTTCACTTGTCGGATGTCTGAGCCTACAATGTATCTACAATGTTAACTTCACTGTTTGGAACGGTATGAGAATTTTTTTGTTATTACACACCACCGCCACCAATGTAAAATTCTGTATTCATTCAGTAATATCTTAATAAATTCCATATTTAATTTTAACTTTCTTGTAATGTTTTCACTTTTAATTTGGTACACTGGAGCCGACTGTATTTTACACAACGCATTAAATTAATTATTCTGTTGCAGCTAAAAACTATACCACTATTTACTATTGATTTGAACACTAGTTTTACAGTATATATTGTGTTTATCATGTTGTCACAAACTTTACATATTCATGTGATTTAGAATTGATTATCCGAATATTGACTTTCATTTGATATTGAACTTAAAACATAAACATAAACTCTTAAGTATTAAAAGCTCCAACAATGTACGCGTGTTCTGAAATCCTAAACATTTGCATATTCCATCGAGGTATACACATGATGCAAGTTTCATGCTGTTTGGTTGCTTCTTTTATGTTGTAGCATTTTAGATGACTAGCAGTTTGGTTTCCAGTAATTTTTCTCCAAGACTACAAACTTTATCAAGCTCGAAACGCCTTTAAGTGTCAAACTGTAAAAAAAAAGAGAAATTTATAATTATTTACATACAGTCATATAAACGTTTTCTGCTCTTGTCAATAAAAATTAGAACATGAG
>KK116275.1:3417-35332 GCA_000611955.2 Stegodyphus mimosarum
CCAACCTTGTTGTCTACTGACCTTGGTTAATCCTACTCAAGTCGTTAGTGCTGTAAGCCACAAATACAGTCTTGAAACTGATGTTTCGCGAGTATCATCTTGTAGGGGTTAATTTTATATAAACCTCAGTAGTGTTGCATCGAATGCATATTTCACTGTGGTCTTTTTGAGTCTTACAAACGCTTGTCAATATTGGGCCATGAGGATCAAATCATGAAATTCAACTCTCTATCAACTTTCTGTCGAGTTCCTCCATCAACCTTCTGCTAAGCAAAATCTGATAACTTCATTTACGTAATCATATTGATTTTGTCACGAGACATTGATAGATTCATCCATGATTTCAACGCCTTCTTGCTGAACTGAGTACTTGAAAGTATATGTGTGTTTTACCAGAATATAAAGAATACAAAAAAGTATCAGTACCTACGAATGGATGTTTTCGATCTTTTATCAACCCTTTCTTACCATCAAGGTCCAATTAGATACATTTTCATTTTCATTGCCATTTAAGTTCATTTCATTGTTTTACTTGGTGCATTTGGTTATGTAACTTAGGTTACAGTGCTAGTTGTTTGGTTTTCTAATTTGTAAAATTAAAAGTCATTTGAATTTTTAAATTGGTATTTTGGTGCAGGACTAGACCGGATCTCTGGACGCCCTCGTTTGTTGTTGGTTCTGGATCTTTCCCTGGCTGATTATAGAGCTTAAACACCACCAGAAGTAACCACTGACTTGACCTTCACCAGGAGGGTCTTATAGTGTTTTAAATCACAGGAGATAATTTCTTGAGTCTTAACTACATGGACAAACAAAGCCTCATTTTGACATAGCCACAGGTAGAATATAATATTAAGGTATTTATTCATAAAGATTGGACAAACAGAGCATTTATTATTATTTTTTCCCGTAGAGTGTTGCCATTGCTCTATTTTAAATCATTCAGTTTTTTAATCAAAAATTCGTTACAAAGGCTTACAAAATATGAAACAGATAATAAAACAAATTCCAAATTTCAAATTTGGGCTTCCAGATGCCCATATTCGGGTGGAAACGTTCAATATTCAAACTTTGATGATTCTAGGTACCGTTGTTTTATCCCAGTGCTAGAAACATACATACATTTATGCAGATTCTTCATTATTTAATTTCTCTAAATATAACATAAGACGATAATATTTGGTGGCAGCAATTTGAAAAGTGAATTGGACATTTATAATGAATCAACGCAAAATGCCGAAACGAAAACAATAGTCCTTCAGGGACAAAGACCCTTTGGACAAAAAAAAGGATAAAAAAAGCTCAACTAGTTAGATATTTGTCAGATTTAATATGTTTTTCCAGGAAAAGCATTTAACATTCTGTTTCCACTTTTAAATAGTGCCCTCGAAGTAGCTATTCGAATAAATGCATTCTTTTATTCTTAATATTTTCTTCGACTCCGAAATGTCCTTGCAATAATTAATAGCACAAAACTGTGAAAATGGACAACAAAGGTTTTCATTAATAAAAAGAAAGGGAAAAAAATCATGTCATTAAATGATTGTATTCGTTTTCCATCACTGCCTTACTTAAGCTTCTGTGCTAGAATTATTCACGAAAAAAATTCCATCGGAGAAGATTTGGAGAAACCAAGTATTTTATTAATTAAGCTCTTTTGTTAATTGAGCAAGAAACAATTAAAAGGGTGCTCCAAAACAAAAACAATGATCTAATTTTCTGCACTGAAAAACAATTTGGGGATTAGAATTTTATTTATTTTTACTTTCCATACATTTTAAGCGTTCCTAATGAGAAATTAATTGACGAGATTTCAATAGAATAATTAATTAAAAATATAGAAATCAGGAAATTTAATTGATAATCATCACCACAAAAAAGAAACTTTAATTCTTATCCAACACAAAGAAAGCCCTGGGCGGAGGGGGGGACGAATCTCCACCATAATGGTGAGAAAAGAAACGTACAAGGGACAGGAAAGTCTTCGTTCTTAAGCTTCAAGATTTCCATTAATTTTCTTTTAAACATATTGCCGCTGATGATTTGCTAATAAGTTATTAAATGCTTCAGATTTCTTCTACAGACTTTCACAAAGAACTTCTGTGGAAATAGTTAAATTTGTGTTGCCATTTTACTGAGCATTTTTTTTTTCAATTTTCTTGTGAATTATTTTTTATGCTAAGGGTAACACATAAAATGCAACTGTTGATCGGTTTATTTGAAATTTATGCAGAAACAATATAATTTAAAAGTATTTTCCAATAAGGTGTCTCAGGAACGTATTACAAAATGAATTATTAAGCGATCTTTAACATTAATATTCAAGTTTCGTGCAAAAAAGCAAAACTAATATTGTCACAACATTTTACCTAATTTGCAAAAACGTAATTGCTTTAAAAGGTCAGTAACTTAAAAAGCCAAAAAAAAAACTCTTATAATTTACGTTTTGAGCCATTCTAAAAATTGAAACATTTAAAAACTAATGATGTTAAAATCAACAAATCTTCCTGAATTTATTTGTATATATGCAGTCATACCAATTTTTCTTCAATAGATATTTGCTTTGTTTTACCGAATTTCTTCTTACGGTTTACTCACTGTAATAAATTGCTAACTGAGAGGGAATCATTACCATATCTGCCCCACCAACGACCGAGTGGTGAAGTCGTCGAATGCTAGGAGTTCGTCCTGGCTTCGATTTCAGACCAAGGAGCTTGCTGCATAGGTGTCTTCATGTGTAATATGAAGACGATCCATTTTCCCGTAGAAAATTATCCATGAAGGCATCCCTACCCTTAGGCAGATAGGCCTAGTATGCCTTGACATAATCAAGTATATCAAAATCGAACCATATTAAATTATTGATTGAAACTTGATGGAGGATGGGAAAGATTATGGAAACATTATGCAGTAAGCTTATCTATTTTCTCCCTCCTTTCTGCATGCTTTCGTGGTATAAAGGTTAGCACACTCGGCGCGTATTCAAGAGGTCCGGGTTCGAATCCCGTCAGGGATATTACAGATTTTTCATCAGGTCTCCTGCATCAAAATAACCTGATAGCTAACCGTAACTAAAACGTGGTACATGATGCTTCTTTACCCCCCGAATTTGGCGATTTGGTCCCCTAATTCCAATTAGCCCTTTAAAAGGGAGAGCACATAAGATATCTTCTCCTTCCTGCATGCCTTTGTGCTGTAAGGGTTAGCACACTCGGCGCGTATTCGAGAGCTCCAGGGTTCGAGTCCCGGTGAGGGCATTGCTCATTTTTCATGTCTCCTGCTTCAAAAATCCTAAGAACTCTACAAGATAGTTCAACCAATAAACTTCCTTTTGGACACATTTTTATTACTTCATACCCTCAGCAAAATGTGAACTATGAAGTTTCAAACATGCAAATTCATTTTTTTATTTTTATTGTAACGTTCCATGATATTAAAATCCTGTTCTCTCACTTCTTCTTTCTGTTTCTACGCCAGAATGCAAATTAGTGTCTAATGAGTTCAGAATAGTTATTTGTAAGCACTACGTAATGAAATGCTGTCTTGCCCGCACGTAGTTAATTTTATTTTTATCATAATGCTTACATTGCGAAGTATATAACTATTTTTTTGTTGTTGTCTTAAATGTCAAAATATTAAAAGCGACTTCCCGGTTTTAAAACATGATTTCTATTTAAATTTTAGCAAAAATAATGAACACAAGAATTAACTATTAACAAAATCACAGTCAAAGGTTTTGAGAAACTTAGAATTTCTCATAACTGGACGCCTTAAATTATTCTACAAGTTTTATTATAGCTGTTTCAAACCTCAGAATTAATTACACATGATTTTTTTTTCTCGGGCCACTATATTTACTTTCTGGCTTATTTCTGTTCCTTTAACTTGAAAGAAAATTATACAGTTAGAAAGAATTTCTTAGAAATAGCAAGCAAATGGTTAAGGCTGCTAGTTTTCAGTTACATTTTAAGAATAAAAAAATTAAATGCAATTAATTAACTATGTATATATGATGTAAAGATGATGTTGAGGTAGATGTTGAGAATGAGGACTGTTGTATAGAATGTATTCATTCATATTTGAAAGATTTTGCTAAGATTTACATATAAACAAACCTCAGAATTTTATTTTCTAATATGTTCGGTCTGATAACCCTTTTGTTGAACTATCAAATTACATCTTGATTTCGAAGTTCTTTTCTTAAAACAACAATGTTGATTTAATTCCACTCCTCCTTAACAATCTTCCAAAGTCCATCCAATGTTTTGGGATGTCGCTTATAAAAAGTTTGTTTTAAAAGTCCAAATTCATAATAATTCATAGGACACACTATCAAGGAACTTGGCTGAGGTACATTTAAAGGAAATAGCTTCAGAGTGGGTTTCATTTCTTATTTTGTCAAGAGCAGTAGATTTAGAGGTATGGCTTGGAGACTTATCCTGATAGAATTTAAAACAGTGAAGATTGTTTAGACAAAGAGATGGAATTTCTTCTTTAAAAATAGGTGTTAAAACAAATTTCCGATAGTAGTCGAACTAATTTTGACATTTTTTTTTACTTTCTTTATTTTAAATTTTGCGTTATAAAAGAATCTAGTGATAACCATAAAAACTTTCCTTGTTTACTCAGAACCAGCATATTATTAGGGAAGCGTAACAGAGTAACTCACAGCTATAGCTGTCTCTTTCAATTCATCATTATTACGCTTATACAGACAGGGTGATCATAAACAAGTTCCCCGATATATGAACCTCTTGGAGCCTATCCGCTCAGCCAATCAAAACGAAATTTCAGATATTGTTATTTGAAAGCATGCTTTCCAGATTCTAATGATTTAAACAATAGGGTTCTCATGGTTACAGTTACAGTGAAACGCATTCTCAATTTTCGAATCGTTGCACCCCCTTTTTTCTTATTCAAATTGATCACTACACTGAAAAACCATAAATAAACGAGACATGTTTGATGAAAATTTCCAATGTAAAATATTTCCAAACGATACAGTAAAGGACCAGTGAAAGTATAAGAAATGAGTCATAAAGAAACTGTTATTGGAATTACTACTTCCCCCCTCCCAACATGTACAAGAATCATCTTTGATAACTTTGTATTTTCGCGGCCACCGCGATCTTTCGACTTCATTCCAATGGATTTCTGCTTCTGGAGTTATCTGAAATTTAATGTATACACATTAAAGCCAGGTGATTTCTCAGGATTCAATGATGCCATAAAGTGAGAAGTTACTGTTTACTCCTGTGACATTAAGTTCGTTAATGCTGTCAGCAATCTCCCGCATGCACTGCGTTATCGTCTGGGAAGCTGAAAACCTGCAATTTAAAAAAAAAAAAAAAGGTTTGTAAAAACAACGTGTGCTGCCACGTTTTTTCCATATGTTTTAGGTCCGCAATTGCTGTCATATATGTAACTTTCTAATGCCGTTTATGGTTTTTAAATGCGCTAATCAATTTGCGCAGGAAAGAAGGGGGTTGCCATTTGAAAATATCGAAATTTTTTCCCTGTGACCAGTCGCTGAACTCAGTTTGATCGGGATTCCGAATGCTGGCGAAATGGCTGGCTGCATAGGCGTTTTAATGGTTTTCCCCATGTGTTATGTCTATACGAGCAAATTTTCCTTAGAAAGTCCTCCACGAAGGCATCCCTTCTCTTAGGCAGATAGCCCTCGAGTGCTCTGCGATAATTAAATAAACCAAAACAAACCAGACCGAATCCTATAACAAAATAGGAGCTCAATAATTTAAAATCATCACAGTCTGTAGAGCATATCTTAAGGTAACAATACCTGAAATTGCCTTTCGTTTCGTTTAGCGAAGAGACCTCTAGCCTTTCTTATAGGGGAAGTTTTCCGTACCCTGTGCTTTAAGTAATTTATATTGCATTGAGATTTGCCAAAAGTAGAAGCGGATGTAAAGGGAACTAATACGACGATTATGTAGAAAAATAGTAAGATAATTAGATTTACTAACGTAAAGACTTATAATTTGTACCAAACTCGTGCAAGTGATATAGACTGCTTTGTTAATCGTATAGTATTCTGATACACAAAGTTTACACTTTATGTTGGATTAAATAAAATAACCTATGGGAAAACGAGCCACAATCAGTATTAGAAACGCAAAAATTATACTATCATGTTGGATGAAGAAAAAAACACTTTTAGTGATCTCAAAATGAAATATGGTCTACGGACTGTATTTTTGAATATAATATTGTAGTATCATTACATATTTTTTGAAAATAGGTGTTGTGAAAAATGAGCAGTGCCCTCGCTGGGACTCGAACCACGGACCTCTCGAATACCCGCCGAGCATTCTGACTATTACACCACGAAGGCATGCTAAGAAAACGAGAAAAATAATGATATAAGAAAAATGTAGCATTTCTCTTAAACGCTGAAATTATCACCTAAACTCGAATTCGTTGTATACTTGTAGATAAATGTACAGAAAAATAAACTTGGTATAAGAAAATTAACAATTTATATAAATTAATGTAGAAAACACTACATGGGAATAATACAAAAGATTAGTGCAGATGAGACAATTATTCTTTCCTCATTTATATCTGAAAATTTTCGACAGTGCATTATTCACTGAATGTATAGTTACTCGAACAGAAAGGTGAACTTAATTAGGGTCAAATTAATTGATGACAAAACAATACACAAGAACAATTCAAATGATACGCATAGATGAGACTATTGTTTTTCCTTCATTTATACCTGGGAAACATTTGGCAGTAACGGTTTCCTTGTATATCTAAGATATAATGATAAGTTAAAGGTCAACTAAATACTTAATCAAGGTCAAATAAATTACTGCAGAAAACAATACTTGACGATAAATAAAAAATAATGGCGCAACTAAATTTTTCCTCAATTATACGTGAAAGCGTTAAACAGCAAACTATTGCATAAATACATACATATCCAAACAGAATATTAAACTTATTTACGGTCAGATTAATTAATGTAGAAAACAATATGCAGGAACTTTTCAAAAGATACGCACAGGCGAGACAATTATTTTTCTCTTCATTTACAAGCGAAAATATTCGCCAGTAACTGATTCCTTGCATACCTGGTTATGACGACAGTATAAGGGTCAAATAAACACTCAGAAAAATTATTGTAGAAAACAATATTTTAGGATAAACCAAAGAATGAGACAATTATATTTTCTTTAAGTATACGTTAAAGGCAAGAACATATTCTATAAACACATAGGTACGCAGAGAGAATAATAAATTAAGAGAAAATTAACAACTTATATCCGTAAATCAATGCAGGAAACAATATAAGAAGTAATACAAAAGATAAATGCAAATGAGACAATTATCATTATTTCATTTATATTTAAAAATGTTAGGCAGTAAATTATTCACTGAATGTATAGATGTGTGAACAAAATGGTAAACTTAATAAGGGTCAGATAAATTAATGCAGAAAGCAATATACAGGAACAATTCAAAAGATACGCAGAGAATGAAACAATTGCCGTTCCTTCATTTATACATGAAAACATTTGGCAGTAACGAATCCTTGCATATAAAGGATATGACGGCAGAATAAGGGTCAAATAAATACTTAATAAGGGTCAAACAAACGCTGTTATAAATTATTGTAGAAAACAATATTTGAAGATAAACCAAAAAATGAGACAATATATTTTTTCTTCAATTATACATGGAAATTTCAGGCATCACAATACCCCTTAAATACATAGATATGCAGACACAATAGTAAACTTAATAAGGGTCAGATTAATTAATATGGAAAATAGTAAACAGGAACTATTCAAAAGATACGCACATATGAAGTAAATCTTTTTTCTTCATTTATACGGGAAAATATTTGGCATTTGCATATTCCTTGCATATCTAGGATATGATGACAGAATAAGGGTCAAATAAATACTTAATAAGGGTCACATAAACAATGAGGTAAATTATTCTATGAAACCATATTTGAGAATAATCCAAAAGATGAGATAATTATTTTTTCTTTTTTTAATACGTGAAACCTTTTAGCAGTGAAGGATTCCTTGCATATATAGGTATGCCGACAGAATAAGCTTAATAAAGGTCAACTAAACAATTAAATTATTGCAAAAAAAATATCTGAGGATAATCCAAAAGATGAGATAATTATTTTTTTCTTCTTTAATATGTGAAACCTTTTGGCAGTAAAGGATTCCTTGCATATCTAGTTATGCCGACAGATTAAGCTTAATAAGGGCAACTAAACACTCAGTTAAATTGCTGTAGAAAAAATATTTGTGGATAATCCAAAAGATGAGATAATTATTTTTCCTTTTTTAATACGTGAAACCTTTCGGAGTAAAGGATTCCTTGCATTTCTAGGTATGCCGACAGAATAAGCTTAATAAGGGTCAACTAAACATTCAGTTAAATTATTGCAGAAAAAAATATTTGAGGATAATCCAAAACATGAGATAATTATTTTTTCTTCTTTAATACGTGAAACCTTTTAGCACTGAAGGATTCCTTACATATCTACATATGCCTACAGAATAAGCTTAGTAACAGTCAACTAAATACTCAGTTACATTATTGTAGAAAACAATATTTGAGGATAATCCAAAAGATGAGATAATTATTTTTTCTTCTTTAATACCTGAAACCTTTTAACATTGAAGGATTCCTTGCATATCTACATATGCCTACAGAATAAGCTTAGTAAGGGTCAACTAAACACCCAGTTAAATTATTGCAGAAGAAAATATTTGAGGATAATCCAAAAGATGAGATAATTATTTTTCCTTCTTTAATACGTGAAACCTTTTAGCACTGAAGGATTCCTTGCATATCTACATATGCCTACAGAATAAGCTTAGTAAGGGTCAACTAAACACTCAGTTACATTATTGTAGAAAAACATACTTGAGGATAATCCAAAAGATGAGATACTTATTTTTTCTTCTTTAATGCGTGAAACCTTTCGGAGTAAAGGATTCCTTGCATATCTAAGTATGCCGACAGAATAGCTTAATAAGGGTCAACTAAACACTTAATTAAATTATTGTAGAAAACAATATTTGAGGATAATTCAAAAGATGAGGTAATTATTTTTTCTTTTTAATTCATGAAACCTTTTGGCAGTGAAGGATTCCCTGCAATCTAGATATGCCTACAAAATAAGCTTAATGTGGGTCAATTAAACGCTCAGATAAATAATTGTAGAAAACGTACGGATAATCTAAAATGTATACGTAGATAATTTTTTTTCTTACTTATACTTTAAAACTTAAGACAGTAAATGATTTTTTGAGTATCTATGTAACCGAACAGAACATTAAATTTAATATGAATCAGTTAATCTCTCCTATGTATTAATGTAGAAAGCAATATACGGGAATAATCCAAAAGATATGCGCAGACAATTACTTTTTTCGCATTTATACACGAAAGCCTTACGTATAAATGATCATTGTGCAAACGTCAGTACTTAAATCTTCCGGAGCTATTCCTTCTAATGCTAGAATTTATCCTAAATCTCTAAAAATAGAGCCTTTCCTCCTCTGAATTACTCTCATGAATCAAGCCATATGATCGGAGAAAGCATCAGGAAAGGCTGCATTTTCCAGTCTGGGGGAATTCTTGAACCTGTTGTTAAGGTAACAGGTAAGACCTGTTGCTATGGCAACCACTTTAATAAAGTTTCCTACGATGGTGATGAAAGCAGAATAAACAATTTTACAGCAAAAGCAACTGCGAAGCAAATTAAGATCCGTAAAGTTTGCAGTTCATCTTCAGAGCATTTCTGCTGAATATATTTAGAGAACATATTTAGAGAAAGAATTGTTTGCCGAAAATACGTGTTGGAAGTCTCAGAAAGTACACAAATGTATTATTCGAATAAATGAATTTGGGATAAACAATAAGATATTTCATGTAAGACGGAAATGTATATATTATTCATCTTGAAAGAATTTATAATGTATTAGGCTATGGCAGTTATTGAGTTTAAAAAATAATGACATTAATGAAGTGCCAACATCTGTCAAATGAATGAAGTTGCTTCGGAGATTCATACTTTTGTAAATATTTTCTAGCAAATGGCAGTATTTGTTTTATCTGTTGTGATTTAAATTATCATTCAAATTATGGCTTGTTTAATCTTCTTTCTTGTTCTACTGAATTGTCTTTCAGAACCCAGTAGTGGCCGAGCGGTAAAGTCTTTGAAAACTAGTAGTTCGGACCTGGGTTCGATTCGCGACTAATTAGTTGAATGTGTGGCCGTTTTCGAGGTTTTCTTCGCGTGTAAGGTGTATACGAACCACCTTCCCTTAAAAGGTCCTCCACGAAGGTATCCCTTTTCTTAGGTAGACAGCTCTAGTATGCTTTGCCATAATCTACAAAACCAAATTACTGAATTCTCATTTTCAGAATTAACTAGAAATCTAATAGTCTGGCAACACATCCAATAGACAAAATTTAATTAAAAATTTTATTATAAAGTTCTTAGTGCAATCGGAATTAACAATTTTTACACGAGAGTGACTTTTGTTTACTACTTGATTTGATGCGCCATGTCCAGAAGGCGCTCTCAGCCACCACTCAGTTTAAGGCCATACTTCGAGCGATAACCACCCATGTATCATAACATGTATTTAAGGTAAAGGATGAGGATTAGGAAGCAGAGTGAATGGGGATATTGGGAATTCGGGCTTCCAGATGCGCATATTAGAATGGAAACGTACGTTATTCAAAACTGGATGACTCTAAGTACCGTTGTCTTATCACATTTGGAGAAATATACATACATTTATGCAGATTCTTCATTATTTAATTTCTTTAAATATAAAACAGAGCTGCAATATTCTGTGGCAACAGTTTGAAAAGTGATTCAGACTTTTAATGTTTCCGACGCAAAATCGCAAAACGAAAACAATAGTCCTTCAGGGACAAAGCCCCTTTGGACTAGAAATGACATTCAAAAATTGGCTCATCCTATAGTCTTAGTTGTCGGATCAAATTTTATATTCCATTCCATGCAAACAATAAATTCTTACTTCCCACCACGCGGAGGACTGCATAAAATGTTATTAAATAAATAACAGCCCCTTAATGTAAGTAGGGGACTGTTCGCCAGTATTAAGACATTCACATGCGTGTCCCGGCACATTTGACAAGGATTACTTTCCTCATGATAACGACCTTCATGTCGGTGCATCTGTTCCTTTACGTCAGGCCTTCCTTACTTCTTGGCGAGTGATGGTTAACCTGCAAAGGTGTCGGCACTTTTATGGACGTTGACGACTGTTCACCAAAATTTTCTTACGGGAGTGACCTTTTTAATAGGTAAGCCAGCTCCCTTGACGAGAATTCCTTTCCTCACGCTCCAAAACACTGCTGGCACATTTCTGCTTTTTTTGGTACTTTATGGTTTGCTAAAAGAAGGGTAATTCTGTAGGGATTTATATTTATTTTAAATAACCAGTTTAAATTAATTTGAAGTTACTTTCCTATAAGCCTTCGTTAATCCTAATTGCCAATGCCAGAATATTTAAATTTGATAGCGCGCGTGAAGTACTGCAAATTCTGCTTTGAGGAGAAAAGGTTTAAATACTAAGTTCTAGAAGGAAAAGTTAGAGAGTGTGAGCGAACTCTGTGCTTTTGAAGCGTGAGCTTCTGCTTAGCATTTATTGCTGGTTAAACGTGGCGTAACAGCTATTACTTTGCTGCCACTAGATTTTCAAAATTCTCTTAGGAAACAGGATAGTTTGAGTGCTATAGCCTAATTCTACTACTTGTTAATATCTTCAAATATTTAGTTAGTTCTTTCATTTCAGTTACCACCCAAGCAGAGGGGTAGTGTGCTAGCGTCCAGCTGACGCATCGTAAATTTAAAAAAAAATGTAATAAAGGGTACTTTTCACTTTTCTTCTGTGAAGTTACTACAGTTTTAACATAGAAGTTAGACAAGTGGAGTCTACAAATGAAATAGAACCTTTTTTCATGACGTCGGCGCAACTTAGACAGACCCCATCCACCCCTGACTACTACATGACTGCAGTTTTGTAATGGATTGAATGCACGCAGAACCGACAAAAGCTTGATGAAATCTGTTTATCCAAAATCATTTTACAGTTCTGTAGCTTTACTGTTTGGACAAAAGTATTCGTACAGTGCTTCTCACTATGACATAGCACAATCAGTACTTACCACTTCAAACTACCATGAACATTGAACACAAATTAATACATAAAGCTCAAAGGTGTAAGCTCGCACTGTTATCTCTTAATAATCTCAGTGCTCTTAAATAAACTCTTAACTACACTGAAAGATGATGCCCTCTACGGTCTTACATAGTTTTATGCTGTCGGCCGAGACTTGAAGAACCTTCAGTTACAGTAACATAAGAGTAGATACAGTTAAAGTTACATAGAGATCGGATTAAAATGTCGCCGAACGGTTGCAATATTTGGCAACAAAAATTAGTCGCCAAAACCATCGCCAGCTTCTCGCCATTGGCGCAATAACCATTTATCTCAATGTTAAATTGACTTAACCCTGTACCCCTGTTTTTTCGGCTAGGCTTCGCACACTTAAGGCCGTTGGTGTTGTGGGGTATTACTATTTAATCCTAAAGTTCTAACTTAGAACCCCACTAATACTAACAAGCGAATAATAGCTTAAGTGAGTGAACAGAACACGTAAGACTTGAGGAGGGTTAAAAACCCTTTATTTTTCAGTATATTTACAGTCATTTCCTACTTGAAACTTTGCACAAAGCCGCCAGTCGAACTTGAACTTAAAATATCAATAATTTAAACTAAAACTAGCTTAACTAAGCTATTTAAATGGTATAGCGGAAGCTATCAGAGATCTAACTAGTTGGCCCCTAAGTATTATTTAAATCGGCGAAGCCAAGCAAGGGCCTAAGGTATGGCAGAGGGTAGCAATAGCTCAGGGAGACGTAACCAAAAGGCAAACGCGCGCTAGTCCGGGAATCAGACTCTCTCTCTCGAAGTCGGTGAAGTCACGACTTAAATAGTACTCTTTCTCATTTGCAATAACTGCAATTCTAAATTTGCGTTCTGGCAGGAAATTGTAAGCTGAACAAGACAGGAAAGATAAAGAACTTAAAATAACTTTTAATAAACTTAGGATAAACCTTACAACGTTACATTATACAAGACACTCTACAATTCACAGTAATTCTACTAAAATTATTTACATACATACAAAATTTGTATCAGTGCATACAGCAAACAAATTGCAGCGTCAATGCAAGTTTAATACATGTAATTCTGATAATAAACAAATAGCGGTGGTTAATTTTTAATATATTTTAGTTGAACTATGAGATATAACGCTTAAACTTTTTTATTAGTCCAAAGGGGCTTTTTCCCTGAAGGAATATTGTTTTCGTTTTGCGATTTTGCATCAGAAACATCAAAAATCTGAAATACTTTTCAAACTGTTGCCACCAAATCTTGCAGCCCTGCGTTATATTTAAAGAAATTAAATAATGAAGAATCTGCATAAATATATGTATAATTCTCCAAATGGGATAAAACAACGGTACCCAGAGCCATTCAATTTTGAATAACGTACGTTTCCATTCGAATATGCGCATCTGGAAGCCCGAATTTGGAATTTGTTTTATTATCTATTTCATATTTTGTAAAACTTTAACAAATTTTTAACGAACAAACTCAAACGATTTAAAAGAGGGTGATGGCAACACTCTACTGGGGGAAAAAACGTTTTTTTCTAAAGCGCGCAAAAATGTGTATCGTAAATTCTAAAGATATGCTCATTTAAAACTTATTTTGCGATATTGTTGTTGAACTGAATTTTATGGTTTAAGTGCGAAGAACATGATATTTAACAAATAAAGGTAACACACAAAACGGTAAAAAATGCCCCTTTGGACGTAATTTAAAATCTGAAACCTTTCAGTTTTTTTTTTTTAATTTTTTTATTTTTTTTTTTATGTTTTGTTTCTTTACTGTGGTCGTGGAGTTAGGGCGAAGTTATGTGTGAATTTCTCGTTAAAAGGGAATCGTCTGAAGCTTAAGAAGGTTAAACCATGTGCAGTAGAAGAGTACAATTATGTTTAATCTTACATAGTTAGATAAGCAGAAACAATCATTGTTCCTGCTAGGGAAAACTCATTTAAGTTTTCCCAGCTGCAAGGGAATTCCGGGAGGCGGGAATATTTAGTTAAATTAGCATTTCCTTGCATAGTTACTATATTCTCTTAGTTGATATGTTTTGAAATGCTAATTTTCCCTTTCTTGCTTGCAGATTGATCTTTAGTTGTAATCTTCGTTCGTTAGCTCTAAATTAGATCTAATTACAATAAAGACGAAGAATAAATTTTTTTAATTTGGATTTAAGAAACTGAAATGATTCAGATTTTACATTCACATCGAAGAGATGACTAGGATTTTTTATGCTTTGATTTCACAGTTAACTAGCCTGCTCAGAAGCACAAATTTTCCTGTCATTTTAATTTTACTTATTAAACATCGCTTTAGTTATTCTTACGCCATACAAAATTCCCCAGAAAAATCCCATATTTTTTTTAAAGGAGCACATGTTTAGAATACCCGATACGGATTTAAGTGTTTTCATTTTTTCAGTCTTTTCTCAGGTCATCAGTTTCAAATGCTCCGCTATCTTAGTAATAATGATCCAATGCATTTTTTAACCCAAATTTGGAAAAATATTTTCAAAATGGGATTTTGCTTTGCTTCATTATAAACGATGTATCACGTTTCGAATTTCTGTCACCAAATTTTATCGCCTTGTAATACTTTTACAGAAATTAAGTAACAAAAAACATGCATGTTTGTACACTGCAGAGAAAAAAGGAGAGTGACAGATCTATATCTCCCGTTCTACTGGGCCGATTGACGAAATTCAGATTACGTTTATCATGTCTCCAAAGCGCGACTTAGGATGTATATTATATTTATATATTGCATTGTTCTATCACACGTATTTTGAAACAAAATCGGACTTTTTCTGATATGACATGCCAATTTTTTTCCCATATTTGAATTCTGCGAGTGAAATTAAGCCTAAATATTAAATTTTGCAAAATGTACTGCAAAATTTACCGAGAAATTCAAAAATTTATATTGACGCATTTTTTTTTTAGTTTGTCCCAAGAATAATTCATTTGGTAAACTTCCTTAATTTATAGCAACCTATTTTCCTTTCCTTTTTTTCATTGCAGACGAACGGGAAAAAATTCGCGGTTCATACTTTCAAATAACTTCTGGCGTTATTATTGCTTGCAATAAATATGCCAAATTTCAAAAGGCGCCGATATGTAAATTCATGTACATCTTAAAACCTTTTGAATCAAAAAATCGAATTTTTTCCAGGTGGGCCTGGAAATACATCTATTTTATGATGCTGTTAAAAATTTTGTAGGTTATCACTTAAAAAGTTATTCGAAAAAATTATTAAAAAATATAAATTTTAAAATTAATGTTAAAAGGTGGGCGAATTTTATTTGTAATGAACCTAAATTTCGAACCATTTAAGAAAGAATCAAATAAGTTTCATAAAAAAGAGATATTAATAAATGCATTCCAAATTGAATTAACACTGAGGAGCTAAAATTTTCAGAGCTGAATTTTTAAAAACTACTCGTGCGATTTTTACAAAACTTGGTAGTTTGGCATAATTTGAGCCGTAGAATAGAAATATGGAAAAGAATTGGCATGTCATTTCAGAAAAAGTTCCATTTTGTGTCAAAATACCTATATTAGAACATCGCTATATATAAATCTAATACATATCTCGCTATATATAAATCTAATGCAAGTCGCGCTTTCGAGACATGAAAAGCGCAATTTGAATTTCGTCAATCGGCTCAGTAGAACGGGTAGAAATCAATAGAAGAGTAGAAATGTGAGTAGAAAGAATTAAATAAATTTAATAAACAAGTAATAGAAAAAACATTATGGTCTATTCCTTCTTAGGTCAACAAAGAAAAATTTTAAAAAGACAAAAAAAGTAATAAAATAATTTTAAAAAATCTGAAAGGCTTCAGATTTTAAATTACGTCCAAGGGGGCGTTTTTTAATGATTTTTGTGTTACCTTTGTCTATTAAATATCACGTTCTTCGCATTAAACCATAAAATTCAGTTCAACAGCAATATCGCAAAATAATTCTAAAATGAACATATCTTTAGAATTTCAGATACACAATTCTGCGCACTAACTAAAATTTTAGAAAATATAAAATAGATAATAAAACAAATTCCAAATTTGGACTTCCAGATGCGCGTATGCGGGTGGAAACGTACGTTACTCAAAATTGCATGGCTCTAGGTACCGTGTTTTATCACACTTGGAGAAATAATCACACATTAATGCAGATTCTTCATTATTTAATTTCTTTAAATATAATACAGGGCTACAATATTTTGTGGCAACAGTTTGGAAAGTGATTCAGGCTTTTAATGTTTCCGACGCAAAATCGCAAAACGAAAACAATAGTCCTTCAAAATTCCTTTTCAACTAAAAATACAAAAAAAAAAAGTTAAATTAAAACTCTATTCACATGAAATGTCATCCACTACACGTTTAAAAAAATGTATTTGAACTTGAGTGGATGAATAAAGAGTATATTAACGATTGAAAATTAATTAATTGAATAAAAACATTAAAGTCATTCCTACTTAGGTCAATAAAGAAAAATTTTAAAAATGCAAAAAAAAAATTAATATGTAAAAAAACTGTATTAACATCAAGTGTCATCCACTACAAGTTTAAAAAAAGTGTTTGATCTTGCGGGGATAAACAAAATTATTTTACTAACGACTAAAAATTTGAACAAGTTATAGAGAGAGAGTGTGAGCTAATAGTAGGAATTTAAAAACAGATGTTAACAAATATATACAAAATTCAAATAACATTGAGGAGCTAACATTTTGAGAGCTAATTTTTTAAAACCTACTCTTGCGATTTTTACAAAACTTGGCAGTTTGGTATAATTTGAGTCGTAGAATCGAAATATGAAAAAAAAGGTGGCATGTCATTTCAGAAAAAGTCCAATTTTGTGTCAAAATACCTATATTAAACAATGCTATATATAAATCTATTACTTATTCTAAATTGCGCTTTCGAGACATGAAAAGGCAAGTTGGGTTTCGTCAATCGGGCCAGCAGAACGGGAAATATAGAACTGTCCCATTTTCTTTTTGCGCAGTTTTGTTGGAAAATACCCAGCTGCGGTAAGATAGTTTCCTCGCAAAGCGGTTTAGGGTTGCCAGAAAGTGGCAAAAGAAGGCAGGATTGTCAGATTTGGGGCGAAATTACCTATTTGGCGAAAAATTTGCGTTATACCGTAAACGGAGCGGGAACGTTCTAATACGAATTCTTACCGCTTTACCACAGAATGTTCTCGAAGGCAAGTCAAAAGCTATATAAAACCTGCCTGTACGCGGAATAACCGTGCATCATCGAGTTTTATCGTTTAGAGTATCTTGAGTGAGAATCTTGAGTGTACTGAGCTCCGAAAGCGATCGACCGAGTTGGGATGCTTAGCCCTGAAGCTGTCTTTCTAGTTATAGAGTGCTGGCTGGAAGGCTGTATTGCTGATTGTTCCAGCATGTTTATCGTATTTTTCCGACGATTGTAAACATGTATTTGGAACTGTGAAATACTGGCAAATAAATTGTGTTTTTATTATTTGTCAAGTGTTGTTTTCAATCCCCCCAAATCCTCAAGAATATGTATGTACATGGCATTGGGAAAATATGACGCTACCTATAAACATCTAATTTTATTTCCACCCAAGCGTGTGCTCATGTGCGCCCGAATTTTGAATTTCGAATTTGTTTTATTTATTTCATATTTTGTAAAACGTAAATGAATTTTGGTTAATAAACTCAATAATTTGAAAGCCAGCAGTGGAAACACTGTTCAAAATAAAACATTTGTATCTCCAGCGCAAGCGGTTGTTGCCATCCGGAAAAAATCAAGATAGTTATCTCTGAATTTTAATTAACAAAAATTGGCTCTATGAAAATGTGTGGTACCTTTGTTGGCAATACAATACTGTTTTCCACGCCCCAGGGTGTTTCTATTTAGTAAAGCCTAAGATACTTTCAGATTTAATCTGAAAAGTTACTGAGTAATAAACAAAGCAATTTAAAAAGAAATAACACAGATCTCAGTATGTTTTTTCCACTTTTAATGTGATTGGTTTAAATAAACATATATTAAAATCTTGAGATGTCCAATTAGAAATATTCAAAATTTTTATGAAATCACACTAGCTGGGCTCATTCAAATCAGATTTTTTTTTTATGGCAACTGTCTTAGGCGGTTTTCCGCGCGAGTGGCTAACTTTTAAATAAATAAAATAGCAAATACAAAAATGTGTAGTGCAACTTCTAATACTCTATCGGGAAAGTTTCGAATGTTAGAATTAGACGAGGTTTGAATAGCTTCGAACGTTAGAATAGATTAGGTTAGTTTTAACGGATTCGAAGGTTAGAAGGTTGAATAGATTTTAACAGATTCAGAGGTAGTAATAGCACTAGTAGTACTAATAGTAGTAGCATTGCTAGTACTATTGCTAGTAAATTTTAGTAGTACTAGTAATAGTAGTTGTAGCAGTAGTTTCTACTAATACTACTAGTAGTAGTTGTTGTAGTAGTTACTAGTACTTGCAGTAGTAGTTGTTACATTAGTTGTTTTTGTAGTCGTCATTGTTGTTGTTTGCACATATTTGAATGAAAAAGTAAAAGAAAGAGTAAAAGAAATTTTAAATTTAATTATTTCTTTTTCGTTTGTTTTGTTAAAAATGTTTTTAAATTTTGTTAAAAAATATTCTCATTTGTCAAATGCTTTCTTATCGAGCATTCGGTCCGCATGGAAATTAAACCCGAGACAATTTAAAAGCATTTTATTTTTTTAGTGCACAGGTTTTCAACAGCTAAATGGTTTACTTATTGTCTGACAATTAAATACGGTAATCGTAAATACGATTTAGTAAATAGGGTTTAACAATTAAATAAGGAGAAGTTTATTTCTTTCCTTCAGACCTTCTAAACTATACAGGATGCCCCATAAATATTGGTACAAAACTTTCAGGTCAGATAGGGCACCTCATAAGGACTAAGAATTGCTTCGCAACCCATGACCGCAAACGTCATCATGCGCTTTTACGTGCTGGTGTTAAGAATGTTTGGGCTGATTCTGTCAGTGACTGCTTAGTCGGGAATATCTTTTGTCACAATGTCTTATACCCTTAGTCACAATGTCTTTTGCAATGAAAATACTCTACTAGCATTTATTTTTAACTCCATTTGAACCTATTCACTGCCAAATATATTCATTCATTAGCTCTAGAATAGCAGCTTTTAATGCAAATATTTTCTTAGAATTTGATTTTTTCTTATTTTCTGCACTTCCTATGAAATTGGAATAATTATCATCATTAGTATGAATGTACGTGCAGAACTCTGAGAAAGGTAATTTTACGAAAATCTCGTTAATTCAGATTTCGTAAATCATTTTGACTCAGCTACCTTCAATTTCGCGTACCGGAATTCGAATTTGTGTGAATTGCGAATATCAAAAGCAGTTTTACGTCTTGAAGAAAACTCACACGTAAACTTAACAACAATTACTCACGTTTTAAGGTAAGCACATGTTCAGAAACAATATTAAAATAATACAGAATTGTTTAGAGTTGTTTTTAGTAATTAAAATCTATTCATGCATTTTACTGTTTTATTAAAACCATCAAAATTCGCAGAGTGCAATTAAATTAAACTTGCGGTTTCAGCGAGAAAGATTATTAAGCATTATAAGAAGCCCAGGAGGAAAAATTTCCGCTTCGCTAAAAGAAGTAAAAAAAAAAGAGGAATATTTATTCTTTTGTTATTAAAAAGGAATTGAAAAGCTCGTATACATTCTTTTTTTTGCACGACATAATTTTAATTTAAATGCGCATAAACGGGATGCATCCTATTTGTGTTTAACTTATAATGTAAAATTACGTACATTTTGTCATGCGAAACAGTAATTATTCATCTATGCTTAGTTTCCTAAAATAATTTAATGGTTTACTACAGGAATTAAAAAAATAATGTTTTTAAAATGTCATACATTATCAACCATGTTCCTTTTGCTTTATACAATGCTTTATACAATTGCTTTTATGAATGTGTTTAACATTTCTCTCTTGACGAAAACAAGATTTCGTCAATACGATTCAATCAATACGATTCTTAGTGCAAATGGCTGGCACAGTGGTGGTCTAGGCTCTAAGTCGCACGGCCTGGCAAGTGTTCTCAAACAGTGTTATTAGATAGTCCTCGGGATATTTCCTGAATTTCCGATATACCATTCCCTATGCCTAATCCTGATTTTTTACCGTAAATACAATAATCCTTTACCTTAAACATAAATGGTTATCGCACTAATTATCGCGTCATACAGAGTGGTGATCGAGAGTCACTTTTCGAATTACCTTATCAAATCAAGTGGTGACCGAGAGTCACTCGCAATAAATTGTGTTACTTTATAAGGTATTTCTCTCGCCTTTTTCGCATGCCTTCGTGGTGTAGTGGTCTGAACGCTGGGCGCATATTCGAGAGATCCGTGGTTCGAGTCCTGGCGAGGGCATTGCTCATTTTTCACATCTCCTGCTTCAAAATAAAGCTAAGGATTCTACAGTGTTGCCCGAACTAAAAGCTGGTGGATGGGGATTCTCTAGCACCATGATTTGGCGATTCGGTTCCCTAATCCCCAGTCGCCCTTTAAAAGGGAAAATATATATGGTATTTTTCCCGCCTTCTTCGCATGACTCTGTGGTGCAGTAGTCAGCACCCTCGACGCGTATTCGAGTGGTCCGTGGCTCGAGTCAAGGAGAGAGAATTGCTCATTTTTCCCATCCCCTGCTTCAACACAAACCTAAAGACTCTCCAACTTTTGTTGTGCAAAAAGAAGGAACTTTAAAAAAATTTAGTTAACTTTCGTCCTTTGGGTGCATTGTCAGAATTTCAGATTTCTAGTTAAGCATCAAGATGAGGATTCAGTAATTTGGGTTTATGGTATCCCATCCTAGGGCTTGTAGAGGACTTTCTAAGGGACATAGACTCGTATACATCTTACACATGAAGAAATCCTCGAAAACGCTCATGCAGCCAGCCTGATCTCCTGGATCGAGCCCAGGTCGGTACAGCCTGTGTTCAACAACTTTACCGCTCAGCCACTCTGCTTCTCCGAGTCACAATTCCACAAAACAAGAAAGAAGATTAAACAAGCGATAATTTGATTGATAATTTAAATATCAGTAGTTTAACTAAATCTTTACATTTTGTTGCAAATATTTAAAGAAGTATAAATCTCCAAACTCCAAAAGAACTTCATTCATTTGACAGATTCACTTCACCAACGTAATTATTTTTTAAACTCAATAATTAACATACTCTTATACATTATAAAGTCATCGATCATGCATATTCTAGGCATTTCCGTCTTAAATGATATATCTTATTGTTACGGATTTTGTATTTAATTTGCTATTTTTAGTAGAATTGTAATTAAAACTGTTTTATTTTCCCGTGCATGACGAAATTTAACAGAAAGCTACGCCGAAAAAATAAAAAATACAACAGCGCATGCATTTAGCATTTAATAAAATAGTTATCTCGTAACTGTACTCTTTGGCTTTTCAGAAACCTCGAGAAAATTAAAATTACCAGAATGTTCTCGTGCATGATTAAAAAGTTATAAAAAGGCGAACAGAAACATCTCAGCTCAGGTGTTTTAAGTGAACTCTTGTTGTTTACTTCGCTGCCGTCATTTTGAGATAGGATTAGCTTTCTCTTCGCTTTGAATTGTGTTCTACTGAACGTTTTAGTAGTTGAAAATATAACTACTGTGTGATATTACGATATTGTGCGAATATCTGTGAGGAAACATTTCAGCATTTATTTTATTTCTTGTGATAAGAATAAATTTTATCAATTTTTCATCAGACTTGTGCGTTCAATCTTTTACGAACCCGTATGCACCCAAAATTATTATTTATCCCATATGCGTTTATTCGAATAATATATTGTGTGCTTTCTAAGACTTCCAACACATGTTCTCAGGAAACAATTCTTTCTCTAAATATATTTCGCTTACGAGCTTTAGGAGAAATCTTCTGAAGATGAACTGCAAACTTTACGGAGCTTAATTTGCTTCGCAGTTGCTTTTGCCGTAAAATTGTTTAGTCTGCTTTCATCACCATTGTAGGAAACTTTATTAAAGAGGTTGCCTTAGCAACAGGTCTTACCTGTTACCTTAACAACAGGTTCGAGAATTCCCCCAGACTGGAAAATGCAGCCTATTTGTTTTGTTTGATCATATGGCTTGATTCATGAGAGTAACTCAAAGGAGCAAAAGCTCTATTTTTAGAGATTTAGGGCGAATTCTTGCATTGCAAGGAATAGCCATGGAAGATTTAAGTACTGACGTTTGCGCAATGATCATTTATACGCAAGGTGTTCATATATAGATGAGGAAAAAGCAATTGTGTTGTTTGCAAATATCTTTTGGAATATTCTCATATATTGTTTTCTTCATTAATACATAGCAGTGATTAAAGGACCCAAAGTTTATTGTTACGTTTGCACATCTACATATTCAAAGAATCATTTACTTCCTAAAGTTTTAAAGTATAAAACAATTCAATTCAACAACATTTGTAAGGTTTTAGTTAAACTAACAAAGTTTTATTTTAATTTGATCTTTTCCATCTGTTCTCATTTCAACTTCCCGTTAGAATAAGCGCGCGTTTCAACTTTATTCTAATTTGAAGTGGAGCCAAGTTATATTTAAACGAAAGGTAGAAACCTTTCAGTGTGAGAGAGCTTTTAGTCTCAGATCACTGTTACTCTATTCGACGTTCGCCTGATTAGCTAGTATTTAAATTCTAAACCTTAGCGCTGTTACGTGATTACTTATTGAAGTAATTCTAAGTGCGTCAGTATTAGTTAAATCGTGCTACGCACCATTTAGTTTAGAGGCCAACCTCGTGTTCATAGCTCTGTGAGCAACGACTACTTAATTTCTGTTTAGCTTTAGTTTAAATTAATTTGATTGTTTATTTTAGACCTAAGTGTGGTCTTTATTTTCTGTATCCCTCTCGAGTTCGGAAGTGGCTGTACATAATTGTGGTTTAATAAAAAGAGGATTTTAAATCCCTCTGAAGTGCAGTTCTTCTACCACTTAACCACAGTTTTCTACCACAGAACATAGCTGCAATCAACTCCCTGCTCAAGATCAGGACTTCACGTTTCACGAAGATGTTTGCCAAGAATATGCACCGAACACGCAGTCCTGACACATTAGCACAAAATAATTTAAAAAGAACATATCTTTAGAATTTCCCATACACAGTCTTGCGGCTGCAGATAATGAATTTTTTTTCTTTCCTGCACTTTTGCCATTGCTCGCTTTGAAATCGTTGAGTTTCTAAATCAGAATTTCGTTAAAATGCTACAAAATATGAAATCGGTAATAAAACAAATTGCAAATTTGGGCTTCCAGATGCCCATATTTGGAGGAGGATTAAGTTATTCAAAATTTGATGGCTCTAGGTACCATTGTTTTATCACAATGCGAGAAATAGACATGCATTTATGTAGATTCTTCATTATTTAATTTCTTTAAATATAACATAGGGTGATAGTATTTGGTGGCAACAGTTTGAAACGTGATACGGACATTTACAGTGAATCGACCTAAAATGTCAAAACGAAATTAACAGCCCTCCTGAGCTGACGCTCCTTTGGGCTAATTATCTTATCAGCATAAACCTTTTGGATTATTCGCCCATTTTGTTTAATTTAATTTATGCGATCCTTATTAATGTGCTTTTCTGTTTGCCTACCCATACATTCAAGACATATTTCCCTGCTTAACGTTTTCACGTATAATTGAAGAAAAAGTAATTACCTCATCTTTTGGATTATCCTCAAATGCTGTTTTCTACAGTTATTATTTATCTGAGAGTTTGTTTGACCATTATTAAGCTTATTATTATGTCAGTATGTCCTAGATATGCAAAGAGGTTTTTACTGTCAAAAGGTTTCACGTATTAAATGAAGAAAAATAATTCTCTTATCTTTTGGATGATCTCATATATTGCTTTCTATTGTATACTAAATTCAGCAATTAATTTTAATTGTACTTTAGCCTACTTTTAAACCCATGTATAGATTATATCATACAATGCAGAGTCATACTGCAAAAAATTATATATACCTCCTTATTAATTTGTCGTAACTGAAACTGCTGATCTGAATATAAAAACCACCAATCTCTCTAAAAGAATTTTGGTTCGACAGCACATGCAGTATAATAATACATATTTACACATATATGTACCATCTCTAGAATTCGAACGTTGTGGCAGCCGGTACCACTAACCGTCATAACATGTGTCAGGATCTTAAGTTTAACTAATGCTTATTTTATTTTAAAACTTTACTATCATCTCTTATTTTCCACTTACGGCCAGAATTAACGCGTGAATATGTTTATGCAAATTGTACTTGCTAACGCTTAAGTATTTAAGTTATGGCTTTTTGCCAAGAGTAGAAGAAAGGAAAGAGAGCCCTCTTGCCAGGAGCCTTCACGAGCTTGCCATCCGTTACTGTTCGCCTTTAAGGCCAGACGTTTAATCCTCTTGAAAGCTAAAGACGTATTGTAGTTTTCCGCAGTTTGCGTACTACGGACGTAGTCATTTAAAAGGCCAGTCTTAGTATTAGTCATCTGTGTAAAATATTAAAAGTTAGCTATTATTTAAATTTTAGTTAGTTGGTAGTCTTATATTCTTTTACGTTCAGACCACAAGTAGTTGGTCTTTGAATCCCTAAGGAGCGGGAATGTCTGTAAAATCGATAAGCAAATAAAAGGAAATTTTAACCTTTCTTATCTTTGTGGTATCCTCTACACACGCGTGAACATAGCTTTTAGTAAGCTCCCTGTTCCTACTCAGGACTCCGGTTATTTTTGCAAAATCAACTAGGAGAAACAGTAACCCTGATACATGGAGGGCGTTCCTTAAATAAGGCCGATAGTTAAGTGATATTATGGCATTATGGTTTCAAAAACTCCTTTTTACAGACATTAAGTAACTTTGAAGGATGAGACATGAAAAATGAGAATGCTTTCGTCGGAATTCGAACCTCGGACCTCTTGAATACGCGCCGAGTATGCTGGCCATTACACCACGAAGGCATGCTAAGAAGGCGGGAGAAATACCTTATTTAATATTCCACCTTGATTTAGTGCACACGACTGAATTTAATGAACCTATGTTTGGATGATTTTATGTAATACCTAATGTCACGAATGTACGGTTTCAGGGTAATGCTAAGTACACCAACTGTTCATGGTGTTGAATATAGACCACTGATTTCATATAACACCACTAAAGTTAATGAAAATGAGTTAACTAACAACTTCTGGGAAGTTAATACCATTTGCGCTTTGTGAAATTATTCTTTTGTCAAATGGTTTTGCAATTCGCATTCAGGTGCATTAAGAGTGGGACATAATATGGAAACCCCATATCCTCCAAACTTGACCACAAAAAATTTGTTATCAGCAATCGGTATCGTCACTGCAACTGCATTTTCTTCCTCGTTTCGGAAAAAAAGAATTATCACATGATGGCACCATGCCATATACCACACCACTAAATGATCTCTCGGGGAATGCAAAGGTTTCTCGTGCATTACTCGTAGATTGTTTTCATACCTAAAATGAAAGTGGTTTAAGTCACAACTTCAGGAAGGCTTACAGTTGCATTTTGCAAAATTATCCTTTTACAAAATATTTTTGCAATACATATCCAGGCACATTAACAGTGCGACATGTAACACCATAATTTGGGAACCAGAAGTCCTCCAAATCTGGCCACATAACATTTGTTATCAAGAATCGGTATCGCTCAGCATTGACTGCACTGCATCTTCTCCCTCGTTTTGGAAAAACAAATTATCACATAATGCCACTCTGCCATATACCACACCACCAAAGGATCTCTTGGGATTGCAAATGTTTCTCCTGTATCTCTCGTAAATTGTTTTCATACTTAAAATGACAATCTGGTATGTTAACACACCCACTCAAGCAAAAATGTGTTACATTTGAGAAGATAATTTTTAACCAAAATTACAATCCTTTCTTGAAGCCTGTATTCAGTCACGAAGAATTTTCAGAGCATACCAAACACAAATAAAAATCACTGACTATCATAACGTTTCAAACAATGTTGTCACTTCGTTTTAAAACCATATAACTCTCATTAGAATACCCTTTATTAAAGTCCTTTTGAGAAGATGTATGTAATTTTTAACTTTGAATCGTAACAAATTCCATCAACATGAAAGGACATTTGTTTAAGATCATGCTTTATTTACACATTTTTAAAACATTTACAATCATTTTGAGACAGAAATCATCAAAGATTTTAATTTTAATATTATTTGTCTTTTGAATAGCGTTGCATTCAGAAACAGTACTCATAACTTTATAAAATATTTCTGGATGTGTTTAGTCATATTTCTAAATTAAACAAATGAGATGACTGCAATTTCGTCTTTCTGATTACATAATGACTTATCAAAAATGCTTTTTTCCTGGTGTACAGAACAAGAATGTGAACTGAAATGTTTCTGATATTTTGAATTTTAGTATTTAATTTAAAATAATGCACAGAGGAAAGGAATGAAAAATACATTCTTTGCCAACTACCTGTCAACGCTTTGTCATTTTCTGTGTAAGGTGATAAATATTATTTTGTAAAAATGTAGTATGTAGCTACATGTTGGAAGTAAATCATTTAAATCGCATTTTTCGACTGAGTCCCAATTGAAAGTGTCTAAAACAATGTGACTAATTTAACAAATGAAAAATTCCCCCTGTAATAAAAATAATACAAGTATAATCCAGCATACGAAACACAATAATTCTACAAACAACGTTCATGATTGGATTTCAATAATTGAGACCCTGTTGTTGTAACAGATTCACTTTAGAAAGAAAGAGTGCTACTACATTTCACGAATAAATTTCACTACAACAAAAGAATTTTCTACTCTGCTTGTCAAGATTTATGTTAGGATATATTTATACCATTGTAAAAGACAAATCTATTACATTTATGAGGTTTGCAATATTTCTCGATTACAATTACCTGAAATGTATCCTAATCTTATTTCTCTTAACACTAAATATTGCTTTCATTAAAAACACTTATTGCCACTTTACAGATTAAAAGAATAAAGCTCCTATATTTTATACGATTAAACAGTCTTTCATGTAAAATCTAGTGCGTACATAAATATTGGATACATAAATGTTGCATAAATCAAAAATGTTGCTTTTCAAGTTAAAAACCTTACCCATTAAAATAAAAATAATATTACCAGAGCCTTATGTACAATTTAATCTCTCAGCCAATATTTTGTACGATTTTTGTGTTATCAAGGACAGAATTTTTATGTTAATTCTTTCCTTAGATTTCTGTTTCTTCCGTCAGTCCTCACCAGAAGACTCAACACACTCGGTTAAAATAACGACTGCGAATTTTTAATTTAGAAATAGAGCATTGGAAAGTCACCAGAAAACTTATTTCTTAAGAAAACTACCTGGTTCGGTAAGAGATTTTGAATTAGCGCATGTCGCCAGAAGCCACGCTTAAGTTATTTTATACACTTGTATTTTTTATTCATCACAAGTGGATACGTTTGTTAAATTTCAATTGTATCTACAGCATGTGAAGTCAATACATGGGTTTAACTATATTTAACTTGTGGCTATGTTTTGCAGTTTGAAACCCCTGTAAAGTGGTATAAGAGTTTTAAAAAGTGTAGAAATTGTATAATAAATATACACAGACGGATATTGTTTTAATAATGATACAATAACACTGTTACAAAACGCATAAAAAATACCTATTTGGTGTAAAATAGGGATGAGGTTTTGCAAAGCAGTAAAAATTTTTATGATTGAACTTTACTTCGCAATACATTATTGAAGCGATTAACGAGAATTATTCACATGATCGTGAATCTAAGGTGATCCGCTTGGTAACTTGTTCGAGGAATGGGAAATTTTGACTGTAAGAAATGAAGTCTCTTCTGAGTTTCAGATTAAATGGTGGAAGTCGGGAATTAAATGTTGCTATCAGCAACAAAGAGTATGAGAAAGATGACATCCATGGGAAATAGCATGGCAATGCATAGTCGAAACGCTTTCCTGGCGCGGTAGTGACGACACAAAAATCAAGAAAGAAAGGACAGAAATGGGCTTAGGAACCATATTTATTATTCGGTGTACAGCAAAAACCAAAAAAAAGAAACGTAAAGAGACAACGATTGTCATCAAAGAAGGTGTTCGAAATTACGACCCAAACCGTGATGAAGGAACCGTGTGTCATGCATCTTCCATGTCATTTTCCATTCGTGATGCAGATCTTCCATGCGCCAAAGAAGTGAGGCCTGCATCACGGTCCTGGGTCGTAATTTCGAACACCTTCTTTAATGATCGCTGTTTGTTTTTGCTCTTATTTGTTGGTTTGTGCTGTACTAAGCATAATAAAACACATTTTGTCTCGCTCTTTGTGTCCTTCCATTTTTGCGTTTTGTGTCGCCACTACCGAGCCAGGAAAGCGTTTCCGACCATGCATTGCTATGTGATTTCCCATCGTTTAGGCATACACTCTCTCTTCTGAAAGTTCGGCACCGCTGTATTGATACACCCTGTATAGTTTTCTCCCGGCCGGCGAAAGATCTCTGATATTTTCCTTTTCTATAAACTTCTAAAGGGCATATACCTTTAAATTTGCACAGAAGGGCCGGATACGGTTCGGTTACTCATAGAGATCAATTAATTATTCAATTGCAGTAGAAATTATAGTTAGTTATACAGGCACTGGATGCAAATGTCGCCAAAAGGTCGCAAAGTCTGGCGACGTTTCTCGCCAAATTTAGTTGCAAAAATCAGTCGTCAAAACCATTGCCAGCTTGGTAATATATCACCGGTTTAGGAAGAAAGCCATTTACATATAGTTAATGTGTCAGGACTGAGTGTTCGGTGCATATTCTTGGAAAACATCTTCGTGACAGCTTAAAGTCCTGATCTTGAACACGGAGCTGAATGCAGCTATGTTCTGTGGTAGAAAACTGTGGTTAAGTGGTAGAAGAACTGCACTTCAGAGGGATTTAAAATCCTCTTTTTATTAAACCACAATTATGTACAGCCACTTCCGAACTCGAGAGGGATACAGAAAATAAAGACCACACTTAGGTCTAAAATGAACAATCAAATTAATTGAAACTAAAGCTAAATAGAAATTACGTAGTCGTTGCTCATAGGGCTATAACGCGAGGTTGGCCTCTAAACTAAATGGTGCGTAGCACAATTTAACTAATACTGACGCACTTGGAATTACTTCAATAAGTAATCACGTAACAGCGCTACGGCTTAGAATTTAAATACTAGCTAATCAGACGAACGTCGAATAGAGTAACAGTGATCTGAGACTAAAAGCTCTCTCACACTGAGAGGTTCCTACCTCTCGCTTAAATATAACTTGGCTCCACTTCAGATTAGCATAAAGCTGAAACGCGCGCTTATTCTAACGGGAAGTTGAAATGAGAACAGATAGAAAAGGGAAAATTAAAATAAAACTTTGTTAATTTAACTAAAACTATACAAATGTAATCTGTAATCTTATTAACTCCTGTAATCTTATTTTTAAGACGAAGCATAGTTTCTTTTAAGCATTCGATATTAAATTATACAAAAAATACTTCATTTTACATATAATTTCACTAAAATTATTTACATATGTACAAAATTCGTAACAATATTTAGTGTATGATACAGTATCATATTTTATTAGTATACAATATATAATATAACATTTTTAGTAAGTAATACATGGCATTAAAACATAAGCAGTTTTTAGATTATTATGGATAATTTATTGATATTTTAATGGTTTTAATTTTAATAGCATAATGATGTAGTGATTATTAATGCGATGTGTTATTAGTGATGAGGATGATTTACAGTAATGTATTATTTGTTTTTAAGTGGCACAGTAAAAATACTACAATATCGATTATATTTAAAATGATTAATGTATGCATGTATATATAGTTAAACATTAAGTTGTTGAACATCTGAGTTATTGAATATGATATTGAATATATGATGTTACTATTGTATATATTGTAAACTATATCATATACTATAGCCATATTGTGTTATACGTATCTCTGTGAAATATCTTTATCAATAAACATTTCGTTAATCTTTATCAAAACGCGTTTATATGTATCTTTGTCAAAAACTCAAATATCTTTGTAACAAAACTTCCTTATCACAACAGAGTGTAAATAATTACAACATATACGTAAGACGATGTTAAATATGCAAACATTACTCCACCTCACCTATGTAAATTCTGTTTATCCTGTAATGTAACAGATAGGACTCAGTAAATAATACCATCGGACGAAATCCGATTGGTCTACATAAAGACCTTAAGTCTGATGTCATCTCGATGGAGAGCAGTAGATAACTAGATTTAAAATTCATCGCTTGGTAATTCGTTTTGTAATTCATTCTAAAACTTGTAAATTTAATAGTTACCTACGCATTTTATGGCTAAATATTAAACTTAATACACTTTCCTATTAAAATAGATTGTTTCTATAAATCAATTGGAGTAATTATTAATTTTTTCATTAAATATTTTTCACTCCAGGTTCTAAATAACTTAATGACATAACTTAAAAGCTTCATTCCGTACTTTAAAAGCTTAATGCGTTAAATCTAATCTAGCTTAAACCACAGCTAAAGCTGGAGTTTAAAGTAATTAACAAAATCTTCCTATCTTCCAGGTGTTGCGCTTTTAAGAGGCTAATGGCAGTCCACTTCTCTTGCAGATTTTAAACGATCTTCTACGATACGAAGAGTGTAAATGCGTCAACTACCAAATTCAATTTTTAATAATATCTTGATGCACTTGCATCATCTATATGAATCTAGTGATAAAAACGCACATTAGACCACCCGAATCTAGAAGACAAAAGATGCGAGGAGGGTAATAAACTTAATGTTTGCTCTTTCAAAAGGGGAAGGGGACTTTAATAGGAAGGAGCTTACCAACGAAGCTTAATTGGTTTGCTTTCTAATACTGTAATGCGTAAAATCTGTGCGGGGGGGTTGCAAAGAAAGGGGAGAAGAGCCTACGCGTAGGTCCATTTGTTTAATAGGACGATATCTGGATTTTGTCTACCGGCTCGCATACCATTCCCTCGATTCGCTGTTGCTTATGAATATGAGAGCTGCAGATTCTATGCTACAGCGTAGAAAAATATTACTTCAAGCGTTATGGATTTAAAAGCCTGAACATAAATATTAAGATGTAATTTTCTAAGTTGTATTACGATGTAATTTTTTCAGTTTTGAGCATTCCATTTTGTAATGTTCGGTCAGGAAATTTTGAATCTTCCCTTTTTCACGAAAATAAAAGCATGCAGTATAAGGGAAATTAATTAGTTTATCCAAAAATGTAAAGCAATGTTGTTAATTATGTGAATTTCAGGTTACAATGTTAGCTTTTAGTTTAATCGAAGGATTTCTCATTTACATTTTCTACCTTTCTCTCATTTTTTAATTCATTCTTAGACAGACGATGTAAATGTACTACATTTTAATAGAGGTGAGATGAACAGCAAATTTTATCGAATCCGAATCATGAAAGGCTTCGTATCCGTCGTTTGAGAAATACACTCATGTTCGTAAATAAAGGATAATTCGTAGTCACGCGGAAATCGAACTCTAAAATAAATATATCACCTCTAAAATCAC
>KK116276.1:0-12074 GCA_000611955.2 Stegodyphus mimosarum
CACGAGGACCCTGATTTGCACGAAAGTGACAAATTTCAGTATCTTGTGCAAAGCATGAAACAAAGAACGTGCGCTAGAGACTTTATTGACAGTTACCCAATGTCTGCGAAAAATTATTTGAAAGCTATTAGTGCTCTTAAGGAACGTTTTGGTAGACATGATTTGTTAATTGAGGTATACGTGAGAGAGCTTATAAAGTTAATTGTAACAAATGTTAAGGTAGGGAATAGGGAAAAATTACCATTGCCGTAATTATTTGATAAAATCAAAGCACAGCTAAGAGCTCTCGAATCTTTAGGTATTAAAACGGACAACAATACTTGTTGGTTATATCCTATGGTAGAATCATGCCTCTCAGAGGAAGTCCTCAGAGCCTGGCAAAGAAGCCCCCTTTTTGGAGAGATAAACGAAAGTCCGGATATTTCTCGCCTAACTAATTTGATGAAATTTTTAAGATGCGAAGTTGAAAGGGAAGAATGGCTTAAGTTAGCGCGGAAAGGATTTGAAAGTTTTGGGCAGAAAGACAAGTATTGCAATAAATCGAAAGGAGATTTAAAAGGCAAATATCAAAACAGTTAACAAATGTCCCTGATCTTTGGAATTTAGAAACAATAGGAATTTCAGATTCCGGCAGTAATTCTGCAAAGAGCGCGGAAGAAGATATTGCGTGGGAACAGTTTTTAGGCTCCTTGAGCAAAAATGAAGATGGAAGATATTGTGTTGGTCTATCTCGCCTGGACATGTTGCTAAGTCTTGTAAACAATTTATACGTTGTTATGCGTGTGGTAAGGCACATACAATTTCTCTCTGCCCGGATCTGCAGAAAGAGGAAACACAGGAAAAGGCAACAGCGCCAGAAACCGTTCAGGCAACTACGGCGGGACAAATGTGTTCCACAGAGGTAGCTCTCATGACAATTAAAGTCAATGTGTTAGGAAAAACAGCCACGAAGGAAGTACGAGCGCTTCTCGATTACGGCTCACAAAAATCTTATATTTTGAAGTCTACAGTGCAGGAATTAGGATTAATTCCAATTGCAGAGGAAACTGTAGCTCACACTCTTTTTGGAGGGGCTAAAATTGAACTGAACCTTCATAAAAGATATCGAATCAGGATACACTCTCTCAATCCTTATATGAGACAAGAAATGGAATTTGAGTTTTTGGATCAGGAAGTTATATGTGGAAACATAGCATGCATATCTAAGGGACCTATTTTAAAAGAACTTAAATGTAAAAAGATATGGCTGTCAGACATAGGACCAGGTTGCCCGAAGATAGAGATGCTGATCGGCAGCGACACTTATGGTACAATTCTTACAGGGAAAGTCAAACAGCTTGATGGAGGTTTGATTGCAGTTGACACTATGTTAGGATGGACTGTATGTGGTCAATTTAAGGAGTGTTCAGAGCCACAAGGTAGAGGTATATCTACTCCTGAATGTAAGTCTGATGGTTCGGGACTTGAACGTATCTGATCTTTGGAATTTAGAAACAATAGGAATTTCAGATTCCGGCAGTAATTCTGCAAAGAGCGCGGAAGAAGATATTGCGTGGGAACAGTTTTTAGGCTCCTTGAGCAAAAATGAAGATGGAAGATATTGTATTGGTCTACCCTGGTTGGAACATAACATAGATTTACCAACCAACCACGATATCGCAGGAAAAAGACTTTTCAGCACAACACAATGACTGAAATCTTTGAATATACTTGAAGAGTATGATAACGTCTTTAAGGAGTGGCTTGCAGAAGGCATGATAGAGAAAGTTCTGGTGCACGGTCTTAAGTCCAAATCACATTATCTTCCTCACCATCCTGTCATTAAACCGGATAATCTTACCACCAAGGTACGGCCGGTATTTGACGCATCATGTAAATCTAGACGAGCACCTTCTCTTAATGACTGCTTAGTAAGGGGACCAAATTTAATCGAAGAAATACCTGCCTTATTATTAAGGTTCAGAGAGAAACGTATAGCAGTTATGGCAGATATAAGATGTGCATTCTTACAAATTGAACTAAAGAAAGAGGATCCAGATTTTTTAAGGTTCCTTTGGTGGGAGAATGATAACCTCGTAAAAGTGTATCGCCACACAAGGGTAGGGTTCGGGGTTAGATCAAGCCCATATCTTTTAGGTGCTGTCATTTCGTTCCATTTGTCTCGAGTGTCTGCCGAACTAAGTCAGGTAGCAGAAAAGCTTCGAAATTCTTTTTATATCGATAATTGTGTCACATCTCTTGACACAGAGGAAGAGTTGAAGGATTTTATGGAAAAAGCAATAGATATTCTAGCAGAAGCTAAGATGGATCTAAGGATATGGACATTCAGTCCTATAAACGAAGTTAATAAAATTTCGAGCAATGATAATTCGGAACTTATTTCTAAGAATCCGATTTCAGTCTTGGGTGTTCTATGGGATAGAAGGGATGATAGCCTTTGTATTCATTTTGAGCCTGTACCGAATGTAGACGATCTGTCAAAAAGACAGATTTTGTCTTTAACACAGGGGATTTTCGATCCTCTAGGATTTTTAGCTCCTGTGTTATTATCGCCTAAGTTATTGATGCAAGAAGTTTGGGCTACTAAAGTGGATTGGGATTCTCCACTGTCAGAAGAGGTTAAGCAGAAATTTTTGAAATGGTACAGTGAGTTACAGATCCTGTCAGATTTGAAAATATTCCGCAGAATAGGCTATGGAAACAAACAAACTTGGACTTTGCATGTTTTTTGCGATTCGAACCAGAGAGCTTACACGACCGTGATTTTCTTGCACTGCGAAAACAGTGGTGACATCTATGCAAATTTTCTGGCCGTAAAATCTCGTGTTGCACCTTTAAAAAAGATGACAACACCCCGTCTTGAACTTTTAGCTTGTATTTTAGGAGTACGGCTAGCTAAGTATATTGTAAAAGCATTATCTTTGGACAAAATTGAAACACATTACTGGTCCGATTCCACCACAGCTCTGTCATGGATCAAACGTAATGATCAATGGAGAACTTTGGTGGGAAATCGTGTCAGAGAGATTTGCACATTTTCAGAGGCGAATCAGTGGTCTTATGTGCCAAGCCAGTTAAATCCAGCTGATATACCATCTCGGGGTTGTACCCCTCATCAAATTCTAAAGAATTCATGGTGAGAGGGTCCTAACTGTTTAAAAGATCTGAAGGATAGGTGGCCGTGCCTTGAAATGAAACCCAACGAGGCATTAATTTCTTCAGAAATCAGGAAGAAGGTTGTAGTATTAAACGTTAGTTTAAGTACTGATACCCCTAAGTGGTATGAAAAATATTCTAAATTTTCGGCAATTGTAAGAATTTTAGCATGGGTTCTAAGATTTGGTAGAAGCTGTCAGGCAAAATCTATAAATGGAGAAAAATTCTTGTCTGCAGCCGAGTTAAAAGCTGCAAAAGACACTTTGAGTCTACTTGTTCAGCGTGAGAGTTTTTCTCAGACTGGAGATGTAATAAATGGACTCTCAGTCGTCAGAGATGAAATAGGACTGATCAGAGTGAAAACAAAGATACTTGCTAGAGATGATGAATTTGGATTTAAATATCCGATTTTGCTTCCATCAAAGCATCACATTGTGCATAGTCTAGTTCTCGAGTACCATAAAAGGAACTCTCATGCCGGTGTTCAAATGCTCATGTCCATGATTAGAGAAGAATACTGGATTATTTCAGCCAGACGGACGATTAGATCTATAATTAAGAAATGCATTATATGTAATAGATTCACAGCAAAGTCACCTTCAACAATGCCTGTTCATCTACCTTTGGACAGAGTACGGGACTCTCGAACTTTCGAAGTCACTGGAATTGACCTGTGTGGTCCTCCTAGTCTTAGGAACAAGACTAAAGCCTGGGTGATGCTGTTTACATGCGCAGTCTATAGAGCAGTCCATTTGGAGATTGTCACATCTTTAAGTGCAGATTGCTGCGCACGCGCGTTGAGAAGGTTCATCGCTCGACGAGGCCGTCCAACAGTTATCTATAGTGACAACGGCACAAATTTTATCAGTGTCTCTGGTGCATTGAACCAAATTGAGTGGCAAAAGCTAGCTGCTCTTGAAACTCTAAATCCAATTGAATGGAAATTCATTCCCCCGACTGCAGCCTGGTGGGGCAGTTGGTGGGAGAGACTAATTCGCATAGCGAAGAATCTACTTGTTCAAGTTCTTGGTAAGTCATCTGTTACCTATGAGAAACTGCTCACAGTTCTTTGTGATGTGGAAGCCACTGTGAACAACCGCCCATTAACCTACATCTTCAAGGATGCAGATGAATTGAGGCCTTTAACACCATCCAATTTTCTCCAAGATATTAAAGAGATTGGAACAGCTGATCTGGATCACTTAGATAGGAATAAACTGATAAAAAGAGAACAATATTGCCAAGAACTGCACGAACAATTCAGACAGAGATTCCGGAAAGAATACTTAGGCCAGTTGGTACAAAAAGCTGGTACATCAGACAAAGTTTTCAAAATTGGAGAAGTGGTACTTGTTGGCTCCGAAAATCAGAAGAGACTTAATTCGCCACTTTCAGTAATTGAAGAACTGTATTCGGGTAGAGATGGCCATGTCAGAGTCGTCAAAGTCAAAACTCCACTTGGTCACCTCATTCGGCCAGTTCAAAAGATTTACCCTCTAGAAGTTGAGTCTTCTGGGGATCCAATTATAACAGATCAACATCCTGTTAGTAATCCACCAGCAACATCACAGAGTGACAGTTTAATTCAGATTGATGTTCCAGCAGCTTCACGGACATCGAGAAGCGGTAGAATGATCAAGATGCCGGAGAGACTGGGTTTCTGAACTTAAGAGTTTTGCTGATTTACCTCAAAGTTGGTAAATCAAGGTGGGAGATTCTTACGTAAGCTGCAGCAAGGCACAGCTGCGCTATATCTGTTCATTAATGATCAATTAGTTTGTTATTACCTTGACCCTGATTGGTGAGCCAGAAGAGAACTGCTACTTAATGCGGTCAATAAACGGCGACAGCTATCCACTAGACTTTGAACTGTAAATAACTTTACTATTTTTATTTCTATTTTTTCTTGTAGATGCCTGCTTTCCCACTTATGTGATGGATCCTTAACTTTGCTCGTGTTGATTTTTAGCATTCTACTAATTCTAATTTGCATTGTGTATAATTTTCTAGTGTTTCATAGTTGTGCTCTTATTCAAGATGTATATGAAGATGTATCCTGCTGTATAATAAAATGGCTATTCCTCAAGCACGTGCATCACCCAGGTAGATAAAATTTATTTCTTTTTTACCAAATATTCAAGGTACGACTACAAAAGAGGCTCACTGTGTCCTATAATTATTAAGGTTTATACATAAGTAGACTCACTGTGTTTAGTTATTATTAAGATTTAAATATGTATATATTAAGAACATGTACAGAACAACCATTGACGGGTAGTCTCGGCGTAGTTCTGATAATTTTGGTTTTGGTTTCGTAACATAGCATCTGCTATACACTACTGTTGATGTATCATGAGATTGGCAACTAAAGACATGCTGTTCTGCTTTCCCTTAATTTTGTCTTGCTTTTATCATATGATGATGAACGTAAACTTGATGAACCATTATCTGATTTCTTCAAGAAACAGTTGAATTATATAGTTTATTTATTTATCATACAAAAGCCTACTTCCTACACATGCTTAAAGCTTATCCGAGTCCCAAATAAATTCCCACAAATATTTTAGACTTATCCAGGGTCGGCTAGAAATATTTTGCCCCAGTGCAGTCTCTGCAGATCCAAAATTCTGCTGGCAAGCCTACCCTTAAATTCTTAAATTTTGCATCTCAGTACCATTCCCAAATTCTAAAGATTTTGCCGTCCCTTAATTTTATTGCTCAGTGCTTCTCTAAATTCCAAAAACTTTGCCTTCCCCTAATTTTGCCACCCAATGCGACCGCATCAGCTGTGGCACTGATCCTAGACTGAATAACAAATCAGTTATTTTAAATTGAAACAAACTTAAATGTAATCTTAGCCTATGAGTATCATTTATAAAATCTATTTTTTGCAAGTGGTAAGAAATTTCTACGAAATTTCTCCTCATCAGCACCCTTACCACTTCACAGCGGAGTTAGCTGAAGTCTATAATCATTGACAAACATAATTCTGAAATGGCATTAAATGTTCTTCTGCCATTCAATACCACATCTTTATGTGAAACTACTTTTCAACTTTAATGCCAATTAAATCCAAATATCATTAAATGAAAAAAAAATACGGTAAAACTACATATTACGGGCCAGTTTGGCGCATTTTCGAAAAGTCGCCAAATCGGTTATTCTCGCGAGTTTTAGAAAATCACTATCTCGCCATATTAGATGGTTGCGAATTTAAATGAATCCTGTAAACATGCAAAAAATTTATCATGTAAACATACCAAAATATCTAAACAACCTGTAAACATGCAAAAATATCTAAAACAGAAGTTCAAGAAAAACAACGATAAAGTATTTGAAAGTTAATAACTATGTATTTTATGGCATCAACAATATTAAAACTTTTCATAATATCATATACCATTTTTAAGACAGTAGCAAAATGGAGTAAAACGTTTTAGCACGAAATTTAAGAAATTGTAATAAGCAGTATATTAGCAATAAATGATTGGAAAGCATTCATATTTAATCTAAAACTTAAAAAAAAAAAATGCAGAAGAAAAAAAAGATAAAATTCAAAATTTCGATCTACTGAAACATGAGCAACAGTATAGTAAAAAGAAAAAGTGGTTAAACAATTTTAACTACGTAATCTATATTTTTACAATAAATTTTTATTTATAATAAATAGTAGAAACTCGCATTTGTTTATATCCACACTAAAATGTAACAATACAATGGAGATGAAATTCAAAATGGTGCGCTCATTAAACACCGACTCTACGGCTCATTTCATTCATTCTATTATATGTGCTTAACCACATATAATAGACACACACCTCCATTCACACAAATCTGTCGCACCTTTCATTTCAAGTAATTTCATACTATTTTTACACTTAGGACATTCATACATATTCGCAATCAAACCATAATTCATGCACCATTCCATCACACATCTTTTGCCCTTATCTTGCAACCGAATCAAATAAGTAAAATCCACCCGTTCAACTCTTTCGACGTCAGCCATTTTGCTCACACAATTTACTAGAAGCACGGTGAAATGATGAAAATTCAAAAAGCCCACTTAAATGCTATATACTGTAACCTTAAATCCTAATAATTTTCATGATGCCAAGAGGTTACCAAATTTGGTGTGATTTCGCTTCATCTGGCGATTGGCCCGTAATCTGCAGTCTAGCCAAAAATACTAAAATGCTTTATGTCCAAAGTCAAATACTGCATCAAGTTTTAATTTGTTAAGCAGAAAAAAACAAGCACATCTATCTCATTAAAATGTGATTTTCTTTCATTAATTTTTATGTACCTGAAACAAATTTCTCCTCATCTGCACACTCATCACTTCACAGCAGTCAGCTGAAGGTCTATAATCATTGTCAAGCATAATTCTGAAAAGGCATTAAATGTCCATTCAGTACCACATATTTATGCGAAACTACTTTTCAACTTTAATCCTAATTAAATCCAAATATCATTCAATGTGAAAAACAGTGAAGATGCTTTATATGTCCAGCAAAGTCAAATACTGCACCAAGTTTTAATTTGTTAAGCAGCAAAAAATAAGCAAATCTGTCTCATTAAAATGTGATTTTCTTTCATTAATTTTTGTATATCTGAAACAAATTCTAAAACTGCTTCTTTTCATATGTAAATTATTTACTAAAGAAATGAACTAGTTATGGGAAAGTATTTTTATATCTTTATTTTATATTTAATATCAAGGATCACAAAAACATTTTGATGATAAAAAGGGGTTATGAATGAAAACAGTTGACGAAGCACTGGTGTACACTATTAACATTTTGAAATAATAATAAAATATATTATCAATGCATCATTGGCTACTGTGCAATTTATCAAGAATGTGTTATAACCATAGTTAAGAAGCAGATGAAGTGGTCATTATGCCCTCAGTCTGTGGTCAAAATTACTATGTTTTCACCCTACAGTCTCTTTATTTTATCATCCAATACCTCATTACAATGGAATGCTATGGGCATCAATAATATTCTCAAAATCGATTTCAATATTTTTTAAATTTAAAGTGACATAATGGTTTGTTGTTCTGCAATTGGATGTTCAGAAATAACCATGCATTAAAGTGAGTTTAAGCTTTCATAGGCATGTTATTTTTATACATAAAGCAATTTATATTTTCCTTTCCATTTGCTTTCTACTTTCTTTTGTGTCAAGTACCCTAAACAGAGTCATTTTGTATTGAAAATATCTATATGTAGTTTATGATGGAAATAACATAATGTTGGATTTAATGCTGAACATAGTTCATGTCAAATATAGAAATGAATACTAGATCAAGGCCTACACTAAGTCTTAAATAAATTTTATCCTGCAATTTCATAATCTGTAATCTACATATTGAACAAACAAGTGCTATTGAGTTGCTGGTACGTCCTCAGTGAGGAGAATACCAGATGAAATAATGACTTATTTTAAAATTCTTAAATGTAGGAAATGCAATATTTGAATCTAATGACATGATTCTTTCAACGCCATTACATGTATAAATCTGTCAATTCCTTTTCATGATGAATCAAACATCACTACATCTTCGATTTTGCATCCCATTTCATCCTTAAAAAAATGTCATCTAGTTCATGATTAGTTTTGATATTCTGAATGCACAATCACCTAATGCTTTCTTCAGCTATACCCACACTCCAGTTTAATAACACCAACTTCAGAAAAACATACAGCTGAATGTCACCAACTGCACAAATTTTATATGCATTTCAATAAAACATGACACATTTCTCAAAATATAAACATCTTATCTATAAGATTAATATCGAGCTAAGATGAAATGCTAACTAATTATAATAAACTACTCATTTACACCTATACTTCATTCAATTTTCGAAGTTTTCAAAACTGGAAAATGAGCCTACATACGAAGTTACAAAAATCTATTGCATATACCTCAAACGTTTCTTCCATCTACAAAGTTGTGATGAAAGTATTGAAAGTTACATTAAAAAAGTTAAACACAGAATTTTTATTTCAGTTTAACAGATTTTAAACTTGTCTCATGTTTTGTAATAGAAAGTTAAAAAATAAATCTGTATTTTCATATTCTATCTAAAAGAAAGAAGAGAAATTTAAAACATTAACTTACAAGAAATTACGAGATTAATGATTGTAGTATCTTCGCTATGCATGAAAGAAAAAATAACTAAGCAAAAGTGAATTTTTAAAGAAAATATTTAAAATACTTACTTTTGTATATGTATAATATAAACTTAATCCTAAACCAGACAGGTTACAATGACAAACTACTATACAGACAACGTACTAATCTAATCATGAGTCAGCACAGACGTACACAACCCTTTAAACTCGTTATTTTCGTTGCTAAGAGGAATGATGCCAAACATTTGATAGAAATGTTTATACGAAATCACTTTCGCATAAAATGCAAATTGCATCATATTCAGATCTGCATGGATTTTTAGGATTTCAAACATATAGAGGTGCATTAATAAATTTGACGCAAAACACAGTTCTGCGTCATTTGTAGTGCCTTGATCTTGGTACAAAGTTAGGTCAAGGCCAACTAGATATCTAGTTAGCCTTGGTTGAGTTTCCAACTTTGCACCAAGACAAAACAGGTATAATAAATCTTGGGATATAGAATGGATTTATGAATTCGTAACTTGTTGTCAATAGACAGCACGCTGTTTCGAGCAATGAAGGAGCAGATTTTAGATTTACATAAAACAGGCAGTAAACAGGCTGGCTGCATGGACGTTATCGTTTTTTTTTTTTTTTTCAACGATATGTAACGTGTATACGAACTTGTTTCCTTACAAAGTCCTCCACGAAAGCATTCCTTTCCTTAGACAGCCTTTGCGTTCTTTAAGAGTAAATTTTGAGAAATATGAAAAAAGTCTTTTGGCAACAGATGGCGCTGACCGTTGCACTGGATTTCTGACGTCAGACTTACGGGTTGCTATCTTTGGCAGGATTTTCGCCGAGATGAAAATAGAATCATTTGCCAAAGAGAGTTGACGCTAATGACCCTGGTAACCATAACAGCACCGCATTAGGATTTAAATAACACAACCCCTTAAGCTATAAACACCATCTGGAGGAAAAAGAGTTCGTAGGGGGTCTGCAGGCCTTTTTCAAAGCACAAAGGATATACATTCAGTGATCGTCTTAGAAAATAGTGCCATTCACTTGTGCTATGTTAAGCGCTGTAATGAATTAATACTTTCTATTCGTGCATTGCCTTCTGTAGAAGTAAATTTCGTTTGCAAGATTTAAAAACGCTGATTCGCTTTTCGATAAACGCTAGGATAAAAATTATTAGTAATCAAAGCTATCTTTTTTTATTATTATTATTTGTTTTGTTTTGTTTTACCGTTCCTGTGTTGCATTGGAAATATCTTTATTCTTGTCTTATTTAGGAATTTTGATTTGCCTATTCAGCATCGGACATAAATTTTTATCACATTAAAAGTAGTAGGAGCGGTAAAATAAAAATACAGCTCAACCTTTTTATAGTCAAAATTTTATGTGATAACTTCAGACGATCGCCTCTTAAAATGACCAGTCTTTCTGAAAATGTACATGAAACAGTGCTTTAAATATCATTGCGTTCAAACAATCGTATTCATAGAAAACCAAATCTTTTGGGCATGTTGAGGATTGTCTTAGAAAGGCTATATTCTATTCTGTAAATTTCTTCAAAACCATCCTCTTCATTCCCCATCCCCGCAGCGCGCTATATTGATGAGTGATATAAATTACTTCACCACTCATAAATTTCTACTCGTAAACTTGATTGTAATGAAATGATTGAAAATGTAAGTCACGAAAGCTTAGTGATAATGTGCACAGGCAAACTTTTTTCACGTGAAACCTGAGACTGCAGGTTCGAGCCCATTTCTTCCCTCTCACTCAATGTTACCATTCATTCCCCCATCACTGCAATGTCCTATATCAATGGCTGATGACACACTATATATATGATTATTATATTATAGATATATTTGCTGTTCGAGCACTCACTAAGCACTTCCAGAATTTGTTAAAACTGCTTACCTATTAATGTTTACTTCGGAAAAAAAAGCCTGCGTGCTCCCTACAACGAAATATCAAAATTTTAATAGCTTCAATAAAAAAATTTTTGTTTGGAATTTTTAATTATTCAAGATCTGGAACGTATTTGTGTATAGATTTATTATACTGACATAATTATTGCGAAATGTTGTAAAGTACAATGCACGACAAAATATAGTACAAAGGCTGAAATCTAGACGTCCAGTATCTGGAATGATCAAATATCCAGACCTCCGGACCAACAGCCTCCCAAAACAAGGAATAAAATAATAATATAAAACATCTAAGGATGGAGAATACTAATTCGATACCTGATTAACAAAAGGAAAAAGATGTGCCATAAATGGAAGTTTTTCTTCAGACTAACTGATATTTCTGCAGATCGCATCGATATTTCTGCAGACCGCATCGATATTTCCGCATCGATTCGCATCGATACCGCATCGATTCGCATCGCGACCGCATCGATTCGCATCGATATTTCTGCAGACCTACTCTCTTGGGAAGTGGCGCTGCGGTGAATGCCAATACACTGATTGACCTTGTATTGGTGCTTGCAGGGGTCATACCTATGATCCCCGCAAGCACCAACATTGAGTGGTAACATTGGATGGCAACAAGCATTGGGTGGTAACATTTTTCTGTTTCACCTAAACAGTAAACAAAGCCATGATTACATGTCATTTCATTAAATTTAAACTCACGATTGAAAATTCGTAATCGAAGTCCAAACGACTCTGTATCTTGAAATTTGTACCGTAATTTCTTAAAATTAGTAAAAAATGGTCAAATTATATATCTTAATTGCTTAAAACACGGAATATGTACATTAGATT
>KK116276.1:12130-24845 GCA_000611955.2 Stegodyphus mimosarum
TAAAAATCTTTATTACTGTAAAAACCAACGTTAAGTCACCTGTTAATGCTGTTTCTATTCGTGCGGTTATTGCTGTTGTCACTGATCTCACTTGCCTGACTTCATTAAGCCCGCGAAATTTATCGTGACAAGGAGTAAAAGATTGCACTTACTGTCGGTAAAAGTCTTGCGCATCATAGAGGTAACAGTAAGATGTTGCCAGTTTTGAGAGAGAAAGCATCCCGGAGGTTGGATCTAAGGATTTTCCGCCCCCTTCCTTTAGCACCAAACCACAGAAGAGGGCTTTAGCTCCTCATATATTTAGAGGGCTTTCTCACCGCAGAGACAGAATACAGTTTACAAACATCTATGCCTTCTCCGGTATTCGAAACTGGGCTCTTCGGTACAGTAGTCAGAGTCACCAACCACTATCCCGTTTGGGCGACTATTCATGTGGTACGAACATGTAGATAATTCGATGAGATGTTCGTACCACATGAATAGTCTCATGTAGATACCATTAGGAGAAATGCATCCGAAGACAGACGATAGTTCATATAATTTCACTGGGTCTGCACTTGAGTTCGACGCTGAGTGCTGAGATGGTCGGACGTGTTTTTCTGCTTTCCCTCTGTTCGACTTCTGCTCCATTTCGCGGTTCGCCGATGTGGATTATCTTGTGCTACTTTCTTGTTCCTGCTAATGTTGTGTTTGTAAGGTTTTAGTTAAACTAACCAAGTTTATTTTAATTTAAATCTTTTCTATCTCCTCTCTGCTTCAACTTCCTGTCAGAAGAAGCGCGCGTTTTTAGCTTATGCTAATTTTTGAAGTTCAGCCATGCACTATTTAAGCAGAGGTAGAAACCTCTCGGTGTGTGAGAGCTTTGCCTCAGATCACGGTCACGCTGCTCAACGTTCGCCTGACCAGCGAGCAGTTTAAATTTATAAGCCATAGTGCTTACTACGTGATTGCTTTGTAAAATAAATTAAAGTGCGGTAGTATTTAGTATATCTTGTTACGCACCCTTTTCGGTAGAGGCCAACTTTCGCGAATTGCTCTGCGAAGCAAAGTTTCATTTAAGTTATATTTTAATTTATTTAAATTTATTTGATTGTTAAGTTCGACCAAAGTTTGGTCTGTTACGTTCTGTATCTCTCCCGAATTGGGAGGTTTGTATTTAATAGTGATTGAATAAAAAAGGATTTCAAATCCCTTCACGTGCAGTTATTCTCCAGCCCAGCAGTTACATCAGAACATAGCGTACCTTCCGCTCCCTGTTCCAGTTCAGGACTTAGAATTTGAGGATAAGAACCTTGTAAGTAATTCACCATGTTTGCAAAGAGTATGCACAGAACACTAAGTCCTGATATGTTCTTCTTTCGTAGTGAGTGCTCAAGGATTACACGTTTTTTAGTGCATCTTATTATGAATTATGAAGGGAAATGAATTCCTCCACTAACCAACATGGATGGTTTGACTATAGTTCTCCGCCATGCGGCTGGGCTACATCATGAAGTTTATGAGTTCGTCGATCGCTTTTTAGACGATAATTAACGTGATTTTCTGAACAAGGATATTTATACCCTCGACGACTGTGTGAGTGCTCTGCATCATGCCGAAAAGCTCAAATTAAATATGGAATCTATTGAATTTGTCTTTAGCTTACTAATTAAAGGAGAAAAATCGGAACAAATCAAGTAAGTTCTAATTCATAAGTACCAGAAATAACGTGGCATAGCCGAAACTGCAATTATACAAAGGTAAATGTGAATCCTTTGGTGCTTTGAATCCTAGTTATGTTAACGTTTCACTTAAAGATATTGTTCTTGAAAAGGTCGAAAAGCAGATTAAAAGAATTTCTGTTAGTAATGTAAATAGCTGTAATATTAACAATAGCAATGCCAATAGCGCAAATGTCATAAATGTTAATGATGATAATAACACTAATGGTAATGTTAAAAATGATGGAAATATTAGCACTAAAACTAGGAAATCCTCAAAAAGGATAAAGATATGTCGCAAAGATACTCGGGATCATGAAAGCTTTCAACTGCCTAAAAGCACGGTTAGACCTCCCAAAATTGTCAAATGCAATGTTGAGATCTCTGTTCAAAACAAATTCGAAATCCTAACTATTGACTCAGAAGCTGGCAATGAAAATGTGATTAAGGACATCCAACCAGCTACTGATAGAGTCTATCAGTAGCTGGTTCAACCTCCTAGGATGACCAAGCCAGAAATTAAATTTTTTTACTTCTTAAAAATACTACATGCAGATACAAATCTCCATTTTGCTGGCAGAGTCAGCGGAGAATTTGCAAAAACGTTTCCTGAGTGCGAAGAGGACGTTAGAGCAATCACCAGATACTTTGATGAGAAAAAAGTTAAACACTACATTGTTACTAGAAAATTTGAAAGAGGTAGTTTTTAGTGTCATCCCCTCAGACTGCCTGGTAGACAAAATACAGGAAGAATTAGGAAATAAAGGCTTCAAAGTAAGAAAAGTCATACAAATGCACGTATTAAAAAGTAAAGTCCCTGTGCCCGTGTTCCTGGTGCAACTTGAGAACGCCCCAGGCACTGTAAAGATTTATAATCTAAAATATTTCATGTATTTTTAGATAGATGTTGTTGTTTACAAAGTGAAAGGAAGTGATTTGCAGTATCACAACTGCCAGCACTTCAACACTCTTCTGAAATGTACAAACTCAAGCCCAGATGCGTTAAATGGGCTGGGCGTCATAAAACAGATAACTGCTCAGAGAAAAGAATTGACAATACTAAACAGACACAATGTTGCGTCTGTTTACAAAGCGGCCACACAGCGAACTATCGCGGTTGCCTGAAATTTCCCTCTGTCAACCTAACCAAGCCTGTTAATAATAAAACTGATGAAAACATCAACATAAACAAAACAGTTAATACTAAAACATCAAATGTTAGACCTGGAATGAACTATACAAGTGTTGTGCAAAACAACGGTTTTAGCAAAAATATTCCTAGTAATGAGAAAACTAATGATCCAGGCCTAGGTGCCTTTACTGCTTTATTTAAGTTTATAAAAGAGTTAGCTAACATGGTCAAAGGTCTATATTTCTCTATATATAACATTCTTAATAAAATTGCTACTACACTACCAGAACTTCAGGCCATTGAAAACCCTATAGATAAACTATTCATATTGTTTGCATTATTCGAAGAAATTTTTATTCCAAATGCCAAGGCATGTCATATGTATATACTTGTACAATTAATGATATGAATGTCGATATACTTTACAACTATCATAATATTCCTACTATGCTTATATAATTCCAGCTACTTTAGTTTTGCATTCTCTTCTGTTTGTAATGCAAAATTCTGCAGCAATACAAGGTGTTTATAAAGTCTCGGACCCATTTTGATGTTTAATAACTCATAAAATAATAAAGGCAGATTAAAATTAATAACATAAATGGTTAGATAGACTCAAAAAGTTTCATGACCCTTGTGAATGAACTTCCACATATGCTCCCTTCGTGCCCTTCAATGCCAGAAAGATGAAAGGATGTTTCGTCGGAGAACATTATGCGCTTTAGAAATTCAGCATCATCTTCTATCCTCCTTAGCATATCTGTTGCAATGGCCATCCTCCTTTGCCTATCGTCCGGTTCCAAAACTTGAACAATTTGAACTTTGTATGCATGCAGTCTTAATTTTTATAAAATAACCTTGTACACCGTCGAAATTGGCATATCCAATTCTCTTGCCGCTGATCTCACAGATATTCCAGATTGTGTAAAAATGTCTCCCTGACACGCTCAACATCAAAATCACTTGTGCAGGGACGTCCGGAACGTTGTCAAAAGCAAAAGAGAGAAAAATGCAATTAATAAGCAGACGATATTTACAAAAGTACAGATATTTAGACTGAATTGGAAAAAGAAATTATCTAAAATTAACCCCACGCGCAGACGATATTTACAAAAGTAAAGATATTCAAACCTGAAAAGGAAAATATATATAAGTTATTCCATCAATAAATGCCATAATTTGTTTATATCTTCATTATTTTATGAGTTATTAAACATCAAAATGGGTACGGGACGTTATAAACACCCTGTATATTTGAGCAAATTTCTGTTGTATCCTGATAAATTTCTTACTAACAATAATAAGCCCGCTCTTAATATATGCTTACTTCTCTTAAATTATTCATAGCACCAAAGTTTTCACATTTGCCCTTTTTATAATATTTTTGTTTACAGTAACTACATCAGCTCCACGACTTTTCTGGTTAACAGCTTCTTTACATCACTAAGCCTCATAATTATACGTGTAGCATTCATTAATTTAATTAACCAAATTATTTTTAGTTTGAACTTTCCTATCGATATCTCAAAGTTTCAGTTGCTGCCCGAATTTAGCGCGAGCGAGATATTTATGCAAATCGCATATATCTGTTAGCAGTTTAAAAGTCAGGAGTCACGAGGAGTCACGAGGGGAAAGAGAGAGCCTTGGATTTATCGCCGTAAGGCTGTGCGCGCAAAGATTTCCTCTGTATGCGCGCAAATTCCTCTGTCTACTGAAAGTTCGCCTTCATAGGCATTTGCAATTAAAAGTGTTTGCTAGTGAAATTCGCATTATTGAATTTCACTAAGAGTTAAGCTTCCCTCGCCGTCCTACTTAAGCTAAGTTAGGTAGTAGAATTTGTTAACACACTTTATTTCATATTATTTTAGTTCAGCCCAAGTAGTGGCTTACTCTCAATTGGAAGAGTTGTAAATATTTGAATTAAAGGGTCACTTTTTAAACCCTCCTTCTGACTTTGTAGTTCTTCAACACTAAAGGACATAGCCTAGATCTGCTCACTGTCCTCCACATAAGGTTTCACAGTTTATGCTCACGAAAAGAGTCAAGAGATTGAAGGAGAAACCTTACACTGGCGCCCGAACAACTAAAAGGATGGAAGGAAGTTGGAATATGCCTACTACATCCCAGAATACAGCTGCAATGCCTGATGGATTTGGATTCATAGTGGAAACCATCAGAGCAGCCATGAAGCCGGCAGTAGTTTTTGATGCCAGAGGACCTGTGAACACATTCCTGGAAAAGTTAGAAGCGCATTTTTTGCTGTATCCAGTTCCGGAACATCAGAAGGTCATATTAGCGACAGGAGCATTGAGGGGCCAAGCAGCGACCTGGTATAAGTGCATCGGAAAATGTCTGCTGGGAGAACCAGGAACGCCGACTTACACGTACGAGAATTTTAAACTAGCAATTTTGAGAGCGTTTCCTGTGGTTAAAGACCGTGCGAAACTCGAAGCTGAGTTGTTTAGCAAGTATCAACAGCGGGTGGATGAACTATCGGAATTTATTTTGAGAAAAATACAAGTCTTTAAATTATTGTATGGCACGAGGCCGGACCCGGAGATTATCCAGATAATCCTGCCCAGATTGTTACCATCGATACAAGATTTCATGGAGCTAAGAAATCCCGTGACGCTGGACAAGCTGTTTGAACTCGCCGTACAATTCGAGAGCCGGCGAGCGGCCGAAAATCAACGGAGACAATCGTATGAACAGCGGCTGCAGGGGAACCAGAATGCCGAAGGAAGAAACAGACGATGGCCGAGAACTACTGGTACCAGTCAAAATGCGAGCGGTCAACCGCGCCAAGTACAGCGCCAACAAAATAATTCCAACTACGGAAGAAAATCATTCTCCCCAGGCAGAAGCCAGCAACAGAAGAAAACACCCGCAAAGCATTTAAACTACTAAGGAATATTGCGGGGAAGGGGGTGCAATGTTCCGAGGAGAAGAAAAATCCCTCTGAAGTACAGCTAAATACGGTCATGGTGAGAAACATTGAATTACCGAGACTGCAGTTACTAATTAACAACGTACCCGCTACAGCTCTGTTGGATACCGGCGCTCAAGGAAGCTGTTTGGCAGAAGAATTTTTTAAGAAGCACTTTCGTAGATATCGTCTGCATAGCGTGGAAGGAATGAAGGTGGTAGCAGCCCAAGGAAAAACGTGTCAATGCATGGGAAAAATCGAGCTGTACATCAAAATCGGCGAAGAACAAAAAAAAATTATGTTTCTTGTAGTGAAGAACCTCCAAGCATCGGTTATTTTAGGAACAGATTTCTTTGCAGCTGTGGATGCGAAAATCGATTTTGAAAACTCCACCTTGCAAGTAACCATGGACCCAGTTAAAAAGAAATCAACACCTCCCCCTGAAGTGGATTTAAGCCATCTAACGCCCGAAGAACAGGACAAGTTTCGGGAATTGGTAAGTAATTTCGCTGATTTATTTGATGATATTCCAGGATTCACCCAGATCGTAGCACACGAAATTAAATTAACTACGGATGAACCTATACGTCAGCGTCCTTACAAGTACGACAAAGTTAAGGAGGAAATAATAAAATACCATATTGATGAAATGTTAAGAAACAAAATAATAACTCCTATTTCTAGTGCATATGCGAGTCCGGTGGTTTTATGTAAGAAAAATAATGATTTGCCGTTAACTGATCCATTAAGGTACAGGTTCGCTATTGACTACAGAAAGCTTAATAGTATAACAAAATTTCCAACTTACCCACTTCCGGTAATTGATGAAATTCTAAGAAGTATTAAATCAACAAAATACATAACCACGCTAGATTTGACATCCGGATATTTTCAGATAAGCATAAAGCCGGAAGATGTTCACAAAACAGCATTCATAACAAAATACGGTACATATGGCTTTTTGCGTATGCCTTTTGGATTGTCGGGAGCCCCGGCCACGTTTCAGAGGTGCATGGACAAAATTTTAAGGCCGGTAATAGGAAAAAGTACATTTATTTATCTTGACGATATAATTGTTACTTCAGAGTCGCTGGAAGAACATATTAAAGACCTTCGAGAAGTCTTTACTCTTTTGAAAGATGCAGGACTTAAAGTGAACATTAAGAAATGTAAATTCGCGGCAAAAGAACTCAAATATTTAGGGTACAAAATTTCTCAAAGGGGGATCGAAACAGATAAATCTAAAGTTATAGCAGTGAAAAATTACCCAATTCCGAATACAGCCAAAAAGTTAGCGACTTTCTTGGGTATGTGCTCATATTATAGAATTTTTATTAAAAATTTCGCAGAAATTGCTGAACCATTGTTAAAGTTGAGAAGGAAAAGAGTTCGTTTTGCGTGGTCTTCAGAAGCAAACGCCGCGTTTGAGAAGTTAAAAGAATCTTTAATTAATGCACCGGTTCTAAAGTTCCCAGAGAAAGACAAGGGTCTAGAAATTTATGCAGACGCATCAGATTACGCAATCGGAGCCGTGTTAACACAAAATAGAAAAGCGATTGCCTTTTTTAGTCGTACATTGAATGATACGCAAAGAAATTATTCGGCAACGGAGCGTGAAACTTTAGCAGTGCTCGCAGCTGTTCAAAAATTTTGTGTATATTTTGGGAGTTCTCCCGTAACAGTATATTCAGATCATGCGGCAGTTACCAGATTATTTTCAGGAAAGAATCTTTCGCCACGCTTAATTCGGTGGACCCTAAAGTTGCAAGAATTTAATCTCATTATCAAACACACACCGGGAAAAGACAATGTAGTGGCCGACGCATTATCTAGAATAAAGTTAGACGAGAACGGCGAGAAAGTAAAAATAGCGATGCTTCAGGCAAAGGTCATTGACTCTCGAGAGACTGTAATAGAAGAAATTGCTAGGGATCCCGAATTCGGAAATATTTATAATTATTTAAAAGACCCAGATAACTTCCAGCATATAGACATTAATGCAATACGAAGCAGAGCACAGAACTATGAAATCATTGATGGTCTCTTATTTTATACTAAAGTTACGAATCAAAATAGTGAATACAGACCAGTCATCCCGGCCAAATTAATTTTAAGTATCTTGCAAGAGCTCCACGATTCGCCTGTCTCGGGCCATTTTGGAATTAGAAAAACAATACAACGCGTACGCGAGGCGGTATATTTTCCGCAATTACAAAAGATAGTTAAAAATTACTGCCAGACTTGTCACACGTGTCAGATAAATAATGACGTAAATTTCCGCCCGGCCGGGTTATTAACTAGTATTGAGTCTAGGTTCCCCAATGAAATAATTGGTATTGACCTCTTAGGCCCCTACCCCAGGAGTCATGTAAATAAGGCACGATTTTTATTAGTCATTGTGGATCATTTCAGTAAATGGGTTGAGTTGATACCACTTAAGCGGGCTTCAGCAAAAGTCGTTGCAGATTCGTTTTTGAACAAATATATTTTAAGATATGGATGTCCAGCGAGGGTGATTAGCGATAATGGTCCCCAGTTTGTAAGCAGTACATTTAAAATGATGTGTGACAAGTTGGGCATTAAGCATATGAAAATGGTACCCTACCGCCCACAATCAAATATAGCGGAACGGGTAAATAAGAATATTGTAAAATTGATTAGAAATTATGTGCAAAAGCACCATTCTAACTGGGATGACTGCGTCGAAGAATTTGCATTCGCCCTCAGAACGGCTAAGCACGAGACAACGAAGAAATCCCCCGCCGTATTGTTTTTGGGCAGGAAGATAATGACCCCCTTAGATAAATTATTTTATATGAAAGATAGAGCGCCGGAATTTCAAATTGGTGAAATAGAAAAAATGTTGAAAGAAGCAGAAAAGTGCTCCCGGGAAGCGCAAAAGAAACAGAAGCAATATTATGATTCAAAAAGAAGAACCGTAGAATATAAAGTGGGGGAGGAGGTGTTGAAACAGGCCCATGAACTTTCATGCGCAGCAAAAGATTCGGTCGCAAAATTTTGCCCAAGATGGCATGGGTCTTTTGAAATGACCAGAATAATTGAATGCCGTGCATATTTAAAGAATGAGAAGGGCGAAGAGACTGTGTCAAATTTCGACCAAATCAAACATTATTATCGAAGAGCTAATAATAATATCTTAAAAGAATTTTTCCAGGGTCCAACCTCACAGAATTTTTCTAAGATTCAAGAGCCCCAACCAGGTCCCTCAAAAACAAGAGAACCCAGTTTGAAAAGGAGGTTACCAGAAGAGAGGAAGCCGCAGCCAAAGAAAAGACCACCCCAAAAAGAAAAAAGGACAAACGCTAAGCAACAGTCTCAGCAACCAAAGCGTCTAAGGAAGGAACGTCCAAATGAAAACACTACGAAAGCTCCACCACTACGGAGGGAACAGAACATCGAGAAGCGAGCCGCCGAAGGTGCTAACCCACAACGAAGGAGCCTACGAGTGCAGGGGAAGGAACGAGCCAGTCTGGAGAGGGAGCAGGGACTTCAGCATAAACGGAAAGAGCCACCTACCATTCGTCCCAACAAGGTATTTCTAGAGGAAAGGAGATCGACCAAACGAAAGGCGGCCCCAGAGTTTCAATCTAGGAGTAACAAGCAAAGAATAGCCCAAGCCACAGTATATCCAACCTTTCAGGAATGGACAAAAAAACGCCTAAAAGACTGGCAGAAAGATAAGTAGATTCTTTATTTTCTTTTTAAATTCACACAGTTATGTTTCTGATTTAAGTGCAAGTTGCAGATTTAAAAGGGAAGTTACCCGAGTCGAAGGCCGGTTGCTGAAAGCATAAAGGACACGCTTGAAGGAACAAGTTAAACATGCAGCGGAAGAAATTCGAGAGTTCAGTTGAAAAACTGTGGGACTTCGTGAAATGTTCTTTGTAATCCAGAACATGGGATTCATCGATTTTAGTCAAAAGACTCTCTGTAAATAGGAAATTGAATTGTGTTAATTAAAAGCAACTAGTACGTAAGTTGTATAGCAAAACTGTTGTATTATATTTTTCTATGTATAAATAATGAATGCATTTAATGTAAAACTGTTTTCTATGTAATGCATGATTTGTTGTAAGCCTTAAGCACTGGTTTTGTTTATATCGAATATTTTGGAAAAGCGTAAAGGATACGCAAGTTAAAATTAAAATGTAATGTAAAAGCGTAAAGCGCGCTAAATTAGAAAGTGAATATATAAGTGTTATTTAACGCAATGAGCATTTAAAGAAAATTTGAATTGAAGATTGAAAGAATGAATTATATGTATGAAATGCAATTGAAATGTTTGAATGTTGTACGTAGTGTTCTCTGGTTTCACACAAAAGTTTAAAGTTCATTTCATGTTAGAACCTCAGGGCATTTCAGATTTGTTTTAGGGGAGGTCTGAGGTCTTGAAAGTCGAAGAATTAACCCCAATAGAATTGAAGTCAGGTGGTAGTTGTGAACACTTGACAAAGTAAAACTGCGTGTTTTTCACAAACACTACATTTGGCCAGAGAACAAGGGGGAAGTTTTAAAAATGAATGAGTGTAAAATGAATGCGTTTGGCGAAAAGCGCTAATAGAAATTAAAAAACGCGAATACCTAAAGCGCGAATAAAAGTCATTACGGAAAGCATCAGAGGAAGGGAATGTTGTACTTTTCAGGTGAAATGTACTTATAACATGAAATTAAAATTTATTTCCTTCCAGATTGGAAGGAACCAGACTAGTATCAGTCAAGCCAAATTCCTGATGGATCTTTTTGATGTGAAGAAGGAAAAAGATATTCTATGTTAAAATATCTAAGACACAAACAGAGATTTAAACTAAATTTAAAACTTACAATTGTAAAGGATGGCGAATAGGAAGGAAAATTTAGATTTAGAATTTAGCATCTTCACTAAAAGCCGATTTTAGGCTACTTAGTTTCAGACTACTAAATTCTGGGAGCAACTTTGTAGCATTCATTATTTTAATTAACCAAATTATTTTTAGTTTGAACTTTCCTATCGATATCTCAAAGTTTCAGTTGCTGCCCGAATTTAGCGCGAGCGAGATATTTATGCAAATCGCATATATCTGTTAGCAGTTTAAAAGGCAGGAGTTAACGAGGGGAAAGACAGAGCCTTGGATTTATCGCCGTAAGGCTGTGCGCGCAAAGATTTCCTCTGTCTACTGAAAGTTCGCCTTCATAAGCATTTGCAATTACCAGTGTTTGCTAGTGAAATTCGCGTTATTGCATTTCACTAGAGTTAAGCTTCCCTCGCCGTCCTACTTAAGCTAAGTTAGGTATTTGAATTTGTTAACACACTTTATTTCATATTATTTTAGTTCAGCCCAAGTAGTGGCTTACTCTCAATTTGGAGAGTTGTATTTATTTGAATTAAAGGGTCACTTTTAAACCCTCCTTCTGACTTTGTAGTTCTTCAACACTAAAGGACATAGTCTAGATTTGCTCACTGTCCTCCACATAGGGTTTCACAGCTTATGCTCACAAAGAAAGTCAAGAGATTGAAGGAGAAACCTTATATACGTAAACCACTCATTAATTTTGCTAATTTGTAACTTATCAAAAAGTTCATACGTATTTGCTTTCACTTATGTTCCTAATATGGATTAGGAACTTTATTCAATAGGGGTAAGACCTCGTGCCTAGGTACCCTGGTGAGTGCACCTTTACACGGAGGTGTGGGTCTGCACCACACCTCCGTGTAATGGTATAATCTAAGAAAAAAAGAATCTAAGCTGCGTTTCGATTGAAGTTAGACGGGAATCTAAAACTTATATTCGGAATAAAAGATGTGCTTACAAATAAATATGTGTAAATTTTTAAAAATGTATTTGTAAATAGAAAAATATAAATTTAACATATTTTGTAATGAAAGTAGAATATTTAAAATCTTATCAAATTTAATTCTATTTCAAATTTATTCTGCTAACTTACCTCATTTGCTATAGTAGTTCGAGACAGTAAGAAGTTCATTTTCTTTAAAAGTAAATGTTTATGCAGAATTAGGACTGGAAAATAATAGTAAGGGAAAATTTTGCTAATTCATGAACTTGAATTCTGTTTTTTATACCTGAGTTTCTTAACACTGATCACTGCTTTATGTGAACGAGCGCTGTAGATGCGGTCATCTCTTTTTTTTCTCGACTGCTATCTTTTTCAATACACAGATTTCCTGTCACAATATGTATATTTTTGAAATCCAGAAGAAATATTTTTTACCAAAATATTCTTCTCTTGAAGCCCATTACTGCTTCTGCTGCCATAATTTTTTGTTGAGACCATCTGACTGCTCCTCCTTTACCACGTGGCCCTAATGTATCCACAAATAAAAGGATAGAAATTGAACATGATTCAATTCCATGCGGTCTGTCTTTTGTCACTGTATGACAGACATCAGTCAAAGTCAATTTGTTCGCTGGTTGGAGAACCCCATACGCAATGTGTTCGCACTGCAAACTAGGCTTTACCATATTTCAGAAATCAGCCAAAAAGCTTTATTCTGGGCCATTTTTCTTGAAACAAAAGCAAATAGGTGGTGGTGGTGGTGGGTGAGATTTTTGGCGCAAAACCAGAAATGGTTATACTGCGCCAAACACAAGGTGATGAGATAAAAAGTGATATAGATAATGGAATTAAAATAGGTATGAATTAAGCAAGTAGATAAAAGAATGTACAAAATCCAGTGGATGAGGTCATATAAAATCAGTTAAAATCACAAGTCTTGAAATTAATGTACAAAATTAAAATCATTTCAGATGAGATGATAAATACCAATATCCTTTAAATAGTAAAATATATTACGATTGACCTCTCTTCCAATTAAATGGTCGAGAGGTAAGTCACAGCTGTTAAAGTATTTCTGGCGAATACTATTAAAAGATGGACATTCAATTAAAAAGTGACGGACTGTTAAAACTACACCACATTTTGAGCACAGAGGCTCATTAT
>KK116276.1:29740-41695 GCA_000611955.2 Stegodyphus mimosarum
AAAAAAAAAAAAAAAAAATCTGGATATGCATCCTCAGTCTGGAATTTTGCAAATAGGTACTTGTGTGTTAGCCAGTAATTCCGTAATGCTAAGAGATGATGAATGAAATGAATTCCTAAATGAAGTCTTTTCTTTCTTGTACAAAATTTCCTATCCTGCAAAAGCAGACAATTTCAAAATTTTCATGTTTAAAATTTTATAATTGTTAAATGCAAAAGAGCTGTTGTAACAGCGCTTGTGCAAGGTTTACAATAAACTTAATCAGTTCAGTGTTGTTTCTCATTTCATATTGTTAAGTTAATGCTTTTTTTCGCTAAAGTTGATATTTTTAAGTTTATAAACCTTATTTGGCAATTTAATCATATGCATCATTATAACATACAGTAAACCAATGTTGAACACGGGGATTACATCATTAACGCATTGCACATATGACAAATCGCATTCCACAAAATTAACTGTCACTGCTGAATTACTTAGCAAGTAGGTACATGGTAGAGTTATTTTTTGAAATAGCTGGTGATTTTTGCTTTGCACAATGTCTGATGCAACTTATTAAACGCTTCGTGGTAAGAAGTGTAAAGGTTTTCAATACCTCGCATAAAGTATCCTCTTATTTTATCATTTGCATACTTTCCAACCTACGACGCTGAAAAATCGGGAGAATTTTTTAGAAATCGGGAGATTTATTTTTAACGAGAAAAAGATTTTTAAATGATAAAAGTATATTTTTTAATAACGAAGTAACTTCATATGGTTACTAATTAATATCTGAAAGTTCAGTTACTAATTCTTAAATGAAAACAGTACATTCTGCATTAATAAGTTTTTGGTGTAGTGTTTCCAAAGAAAAAATTAACTTTTCGTTTTTTTTTCAATAGAACACACATTTTCCTTGTTTTTGTGTACGAACATGTTTGTGAACATCGGCCCTTCCACCGTGCGAAATCGAAAAATCCCAATGACCAACGATACAAAGCGCAAATGCATTACGTTTCCTTGAGGAAATAGTAGAAGGAAAGTCATCTGTGTACGATTTTTGAAAAGTACCTGAGTATTTTACCTTTCTTCGCAGACATAACTAATACGAAATATTGTAATTTCTTAAACTATTTCCCGAAAGCACGTACAATCACACAGGTTGGCGACAAGACGAAGGAAATAACAACCTCGATCTTGTTTTGTGCTCATTGGCTAATATGCGCCAGATGATACGTAGTGGCACTCGTTGCTCACTGGAAAAATAGAACATGACGTTTTCGGACAAATGCTCTCACTCACAAAACGCGCCATAATTTCTCACTGATGAAACTACTTTGGTTTTCTATGCAGTCTAGACAAAAACCAGGTGCTTTCAGACACCCCAAATCGCTTTTTTGGGGATGCAAATAACGAAGTATTAAACCAAGCTACATAAAAGTCGTGAGAAATTTTAAGAATAACAGAAAGTCAGGAGAAATATATAGTAAATCGGTTTGGCGAGAGAAAGGTGTGAAATCTGGAGTCTCCCGCCTAAATCAGGAGAGTTGGCAACTCTGCATTTGGCTCAATCGTCATTATAAAATCAGACAGTTCTAATTACTCTACAGAGTAATTAGGATTTTCGAAGCAGGAAACATGAAAAATGAGCAATGCCTCGCCGTGACTCGAGCCTGGGCCTCTCGAATGCGCGCCGAGTATGCTAACCGTTACACCACGAAGGCATGCACAAAGGAGGGAGCAAATACCTTATATACTCCTTTGGGTGAATTAAATATCAATTTAATTCACCCAAAGGAGAGAATATCGATCCTTTATATTAATATGACACCAACAATAGGAGAAATCGACATATATACGGATGGCTCCGGGACTGGAGAGGAAATTAGCTTGTCTTTTGTTATGTATTTTCATGGATGTGAAATAGAAAATAAAAAATATAAACTCGAGGACTTTAACTCTGTTTATCAAGCCGAATTATTCGCCATCTAAAAAGCGATGAATTGGATAAAAAGAAACTTGTTAAGGCAGCATACAGTTCAGATTTATTCCGATTCTATATCAGCATTAGAAAACCTCTCCAGCCTGGACAGACGAGTTTCGATATTTAAGATTGAAAGAACCCTATAGGGATATTTCCACAAAACATCAAATGACACTTTCTTGGTGAATGTGCACTTAAAAATGAGGTAAATAAGTGGGCGGATGCCCTTACAAAAGATGCTGCTACTGAGGTAAATATAGAAAGAATAGATTATCGGAGATCCAGACAGAAAGCAATAAGGAAAGCGGATCTAAATATACACTGGTTATCATAAATTAAGGAAAAATCACAAAAATCACGATTACTGAAAAAGTTACATGCAGAATTTTATGAAACTTACTCACAATATACAACACTTAGTAAGGTATCAAATAGCATAAAAAGAAATTACCAGACAAATTATGGTAGTACAAAAATTAGCACATGTATAAAATGAACAAATCGAAGGTGTTAGCTTGCTATAGGAAAAGTACTTTCAATATGGAATATGATCGCCTCTAGAAGCAATGCAGCACATATAGCGATGTGTGATGCTCTCAAATTATGCAGTCTATCAGTTCCAGGGGAAGCGAGAGCAATTGCTCTCGCAAAGCAGTTGCAAGCGCGGCAAGGATCTGAGGGGGCGGCTTGAAAGCAGCTAGATGTCTCCCTAAAGCATCCCAAACGTGCTCGATAGGACTGAAGACCGAGGATCGATCTGGCCACTCCATGCGCATAATTGTTTCCTGTTGAAGTTAATCATCTACGATGCGAGCTCTGTGTGGTCTTGCGTTGTCGTTCTGTAACAGGAAAGCATCACCTATTGCTCCGGCATATGGGCGTACATAAGCATCAATGATGTCCTTTCTATAAACGTGAGCATTCCTGTTTTCCCTTGGAAAGACATCGAGGTCTGTGCGTTCACCCAAAGAGATGCCATCCCAAACACAGACACTGCCTCTTCCGTATGCATTTCTTTCACGGATGTTTGGCGGATGAGAACGGGTTTCAGGTTCTCTCCATATCAAATAACGCCTACTATTACTTTCTAGAATAAACCTTGACTCATCCGTAAAGAGAACAGTCCTCCATTGATCAGGTATCCAGTGGATATGTTGCTGTGCCCACTCCAAATGGCCCCTCCTATAGCGTGACGTGAGCGGCACGCAAATGGCTGGTCGCCTCGCATGCAGACCACCTTCGTCAAGCCTAAGCTTCACCTTCTACGCACAGTTCTAAGAAGAGTCGGTATAACGGTTCTATTTCTGCGTGCACATAATGTCAAATATCGGTCATCGACGCTCGTCGTAGCAGTTGGCCGTTCTTGGCTGAACCTCCTAGATGCCGAATCTGGGCTTTGAAATTGCTTCGAAAGTCTACGAACCACAGAAGGACTCACATTTAGCCATTTGGCCACTTCTGTTTGTCTTGCCTGTAGTCTCCCAATGACTCTTCATCGTAGTTCTGCAGGCAAATGATGCTTGGAGGTCATTATTACGAATTTTCTATCTCATATTTCTGATGTCGCTATTACAGTGAAATATGTGGGCTTGCTCTCAAACTTGGACTTTTATGCTCCTCGCAGATGACGTACTCCAGTACTGACTAGTGCAAACTAGTGCAGCGCCACTAATTTGCATATTGCAGTTTTACTCAGCTACTCTTACTTCTCAACATATTCAAATTTTACACAGGTTGGTTTATTTTTGCGGGAGTTATTGCTATTTTTGTGATTTTTCCTTAATTTATGATAACCAGTGTATATAAAGAATGGAACAAAAATGGAGAGATTCAGTCTGTAGAAAGGACTACTTAGAAAAAATTAAAATTCGAAAAAAAAAATGGAGACCGTAACCGATTAAGACCTTTGTCAGATCCTTTCAGGCCACAGTAGATTCCCACTTACCTAAAAAGTTTTCAAATTCAAGAAAACGCAAACTGTGGAAAGCTGGAAAATAACAGGCACTATGTGGAAGAACGTGAATTAACAAAAGACCTTAGGAGCAGCAAGAAGGACTTTAAAGACCTTATTTAGACTGGAATGAAGAAAAATAAAGTAGCAAAATATATTATTTAAATATTAATAAAAACATGGTCGCATTTGGAATAGTACAATAACAACGAACACACAATTGGTTGCTGCTGAAGACTTCGTTTATTTATGTTGCGTTGTCATATACGTTTTTTCTTCGTGGCCGGTCTAGAAAAGCCATCAAATAAAAATGAAGGAAAAATTAGAGACTAAAATTAAAAAATATTATAGGGCGAGCTTGGGCTTGCCACTAGGGTGGACCACGCCATACTTACCTACCTATCTTATATACTCCCCATTGTAAAGGGCGGTTGGGGATTAGGGAACCAATCTCCAAATCTTGGTGGTGAAGGATCATCATCCACGACCTTTTCGTTCGGGCGTCACCGTAGAGTCATTGGGATTTTTTATGGGGAAGACATGAAAATTATACAATGCCCTCGCCGGGACTCGAACCTAGATCTCTCGAATGCACGCCGAGTGTACTAATCGTTATACCACGAAGGCATGCAGACACGAGGGAGAAAATATGCGCCATTATTTTACAATTTGTTTAACTTTTTGTACGTTAAAGGCTGGTAATCTTCCTTACTATTGCTTCTTTCATCATGTCCTAATGTTACAAGATCATCCAATTCTTCATTTGTCATTTTACGATCGTCATTCTTGACTAACTCTTTGATTTCTCCTTCTTCCATATCTGAAAATCCTTTGCCGCCTATTGCCTTTGCAGTTTGCACGATTTCCTTCATTTTTATTTGGTGGAAATCCTTTAAAACTGCTAACAGCTTCTGACTTGTTTCTGAGCAAGTTTAATCATTTCTATGCATTGCCTTATGTTGAATTGATTGAAGAATGCCACTAGTGTCTTTCCTTCGTCTAGTGCTTTATTTGCAGAGATGTAAAAATGCTGATATAATAGGCTTTGAAGCTTTTTACGATTCCTTAATCCATTAGTTGGATTTGTTTGGTGGAAGGAATAAAACCTCTACATTTGGATGCAATGTTGCGAGGGCTTCAGCACCGTATCCTGGAACATTATCAAGAATGAGGAAAACTTTAAAGCTCAAGTTTGACTGTTCTAAGCAATGTTTGACTTCCTTAATGAATCAGCTTTCGAACTAATTATTAAAGAGGACTATCGCAATGTGGCCAACGCTCTGTAGCGTATCACATATAATTGAAGTTTTCGCAATGTTGTTGTTGTTGTCTTTTCCATGGAAAAGGTGCTAAATGCAGTCAAAAGTCTGCATGACAAGCTTTGCTTGGTCTGGAGCTTGAGGACTATAAAGGATATCCTGTGGTGGTGAGCCAAGTTTGTAAAGGCAACAATGATAGCCTGGGAGTTGAAGATATACTCTGGCTTTAATTGGGTTTGTGGACAATTTATGCATACGGGGTAAGATCTTGAGTTATCCCCTGGAGATATTTTCATAGCTTTAAAATGGCCGTACGAAGTCTTGCTACTGCAGACGAGAGGCCTCCAAGGCAGTCAAGGTCCCGAATTAATGGCTCTCTAAATTGTCTAGCAAAAGGTTTGTGCTTCGCAACTCAACTGTATTTGAATCTTCAAAGGTAACAATAGGGGACTGGTCTAAGTCTCGAGCTTCTTTTGCCAGGGCACTAACATACTCATTTCCCTCAACACTCTCGTGTGCAAGGATCCACTGAAGAGTGCTGGGATTTTTTCGCAGTGAAATTAAATAGAGACAATTAAAATAACGCTTATATGATAAAAACACATTCCGCAAGTTGGCTTTCGGTAGTGGTTTATTGTACAAGTACTTTCATAATCCCACGTATGCTCACTATAAGCTTATTCACAGGCTTTGTTCACCAGTGCTTATTGATTTACTTATTTGGTAGTTGTGCAATTATTCATCTTTCTAATATTATCATTTTCTGATGTAAAAAAAAAGTATTAAACTTCAGTTACGAGAGAAAAAGTATAGAAATGGTATAGTAAAAGCTCGGCTATCCAGCATTCAGCTAAGAAAAAGTTCAAATAATTAGAATATTTTAGAAACTCGTCCCCCCATGAAAAATTAATCAAATGAGAGATTTATAAAGTCATTATAGAAGCGCACTATCGCCATACAGTTCATTTTAACAGTAATAATAAATAAGTATAATACCACAACGATTTTCACCTCGATATATTAAGTTTCTGAATGCCGCCCAACCGGGACAATATTTAGCGACAGCTGGAAAAAAAAAAAAAAAAAAAAAAGCGACAGCTGGAAAAAAAAAAAAAAAAACCACCGAAGCAATTTATACATAAATCGCCTTTTAACTTATTTCAGGAAAATCCTATAATATGACACAAATGAATTACTGTTGCCTCGAACTTTTGAAAAAAGGTACTTTCTACAAATCTGTAGAAGACAACTAATGATTTTACTAGATTAAAATCTCTCAAAAATGTCTGAACACCCTTTGCATAAGCACATAGCACTGCAGTTATCCATATAAAATGCCTTACGGCATCTTAAAAATATCGCGTTGAAATTGCACAAGTATAATTTCTTACGCAGTAGAAAATAAGCTTCAAGTCTGAAAGATTAAAAAAAAAATAAAAATAAGAAAGAGTAGAAACAAAACAAGCTTTAAGAGAGTAAAGTATAACATATAATACAATATGAGAATGTGTCCCATGAAATAAATATTGTTAATAGAAAATATGTCAACAATTATATTTTAATATGGCTTCATGATTCGACAACATTTCTTGATATTTAGAACTAAAAAGTGTATATTATATATTCCGTAAAATTAATTCATATCGCAATCATTAGTTACCAAAGTTAATAATTTAATAAAAAGCTTGTTTTCAGGTAAGAAGCATATTTCTTCCAAAAAGAGTAGTTTCGCAAATTTAATTTTTTTCGGAGCAACTTCACGTGGATCATATATCAAGAGTGTGGTTAAAATAATGAAATAATTAACACACACATTTATAACTACATAATTAAAATATTTATTTTTATTGAAATTCGTATACACTATACAAATTCATTTTTAAATATATTTCATTTGCATATTTACAAACATTTATGATACTTTAATTTGTACACTTTGTGGAACTACTCATATTTACAAGTTTGCATAGTTTACATTGAATCAAGTTAAGCAATTCTTTAGACATGACAAAGTATATGATATTCAGTATTCACAATTCGCAAAATAGTTTAGCATGATGAGTAACAAAATAAATGCACATTTAAATTTTCTGTCCATTTAAAGCATTCAAATAATTAAAAATATCAGTCAATCACATATTGTAGAATTAAGCACAATTTTTTACATTTCTTATTCAAAGCCAAATACATTTATAAAAATCAATTCAATTGCTGGGTATTATGTTATAGCTGCCAACCCTGAAATATGAAAACTGGGAGGTTCTTGGAGGTTTTCATTCTGCACGCGCGCACCATGTCGAAAAATTTCCATTTTACTTAAATTCCCTTTATAATACATGAATCAGGTCATTCAACTGTTCATGACAGTTCATGATGACTAACATATATTAATATTTAATTAGATATTCTAAATTTTATATTATTTGGCTAATTTCAATTTCCAGTTTTCTTTACTGAGAAAATCTCAAGCAGGGAAGAATAGTAACTTACATACAATTGCGCGGATAAACTTAGTAATGACCATATGTCTCCTTCTTGTATTTTGTTCTCCTGATGAGGAGGGACCTGTAGCTGCCCTCGAAATCGATTGAGTGTTTCTAGTGAATGTACGCCAAATACAAGGTTGTGTTAGCGAATTTGATTGTCACATTGGCGTGTGTCTCTTCCATTGAAATTTGTGCTATAAACCGGCATTTTCGAGAAAATTCTACTTGATATCGTTTTACCACGTGCACCTTTTTTTTTTTCCCCTTCTTGTATTTTGTTCTCCTGATGAGGAGGGACCTGCAGCTGCCCTCGAAATCGATTGAGTGTTTCTAGTGAATGTACGCCAAATACAAGGTTGTGTTAGCGAATTTGATTAATGACCATATGTTGATGTAAGACAAAATTAAATGCAATTGTTTACTGCTTTACACTATTCGAAGTTTCATATGAAGTTCTACGAAAAGCTACAATAGATTACAATTCAAATGAAATAAATTTTAATTAAAAAAAAATGCTGAAAATTGCTAGAAACTAAATCATACAATTTAAGTTTCAGAAAGTCAGTGAATTTATATTGCTTAAAAACACATTTTTTAGCAAACGCTAAAAATTTAGAACTGGGAAATTCAGCAATCGACTAAGAGATGTGATGAAAAACCAGGAATCTCGAGGTTTTACCGGGAGAATTGGTAACTGTGATATGTAAATTGCATATATCACCAGTAATCATTAACATAAACGTTCTTTCCATCAGTATACAGTCCAAATACATCTAACTTTAGGACCAACATAAAACATAGAACAAGTATACAAATGTATGACGACTATCTATTGATTTAAAGTTTACAACCAATAAAACTTTTCTTTCTTACAGCATTTCTGCACAGAAACTACATTTCGCTTTTCATTTATTAAATGTAAAATAATGTACTAGAAAATTATACATTAATTTTTGTACTTTTATCAATATTTATACACAAATCAGAAAATTACTCATTCAATTTGTCTACTGAAATCATAACAGGAGGTGCAAGACAATTTTATTAAAATATTCCATGAAAAAACATTATTGATGTATTATACAATTTACTTTTCCTCCCCCCCCAGAAAATTAAAACATCACAGCTGTGAACCTTGAAACATAAAAAAACAGGGAGATCCTCTTATCAAGGGGGGAGGGAATCTTCCTGGAGGTTTTCCAACTGCCTGACAGCTCGATTTCAAAAGAACTGCAAATAGACTTAAATTTGCTTAGGATCAATTTATTTTACTATGTACAATATGACCCTCATGTAACAAGTATTATTATTTAATCAGATATTATAAATTTTATGTTCTTCGGGTAATTTCATTTTGTAATTTTCTGATATACTTTTATATCGTGAAAACCGTGAGGAAGGGAAGCTTTCATTTATCAAAATACTTTTAAACGAGATGAAAATAAAATAAATAATAATAATAATGATAATAATGAAAAAAAACTGAAAGGTTTCAGATTTTAAATTACGTCCAAAGGGGCGTTTTTTAACGTTTTGTGTGTTACCTTTATTTATTAAATATCATGTTCTTCGCACTTAAACCATGACATTCAGTTCAACAGAAATATCGCAAAATAATTTTAAAATGAGTCTTTCTTTAGAGTTTCTGATACATAGTTCCACGCGCTTTAAATAAAAAGGTTCCCCCCCCTAGAGTGTTGCCATTGCTCGCTTTTAAATCGTTTGAGTTTGTTCATCAAAAATTCGTTGGTTTTACAAAATATGAAATAGATAATAAAAGAAATTCCAAATTCGGGCTTTCAGATGCGCATATTCGGGTGGAAACGTACGTTATTCAAAATTGGATGGCTCTACGTACCGTTGTTTTATCACATTTGGAGAAATATACATACATTTATGCAGATTCTTCATTATTTAATTTCCTTAAATATACTACAGGACTGCAATATTTTGTGACAACAGTTTGAAAAGTGATTCAGACTTTTAATGTTTGCGACGCAAAAACGCAAAACGAAAACAGTAGTCCTTCAGGGACAAAGCCCCTTTGGACTAATAATTAATGTATATGCAACTGAATGGAGTAATGGTGCAAAACAAAATTAAATGTAAATATTTACTGATTAAATATGGAATGAATCTTCATACAAAGTTCTACAAATGTCTATAATATATTAAGACAATTCAGATCAAATAAAATTTAATAGGAAAGTTATTAGGGGTGGAGGCATGAAATTCACATAATTTAAGTTTCATTTATCCGATAAATTTCATTTATTGCTGAAAAATACTTTCATTACTAAAGGCTAAAAATTAAAAACTGGAGGGTTGGCAGCTATGAAAAGTCCTTGAAATCCTAGTACAGAATTTTACTCGTGACATTTCTTTTGGGAATAATATACATCTTTAGTTTATAAAACTAGAATACATACTCCATCATATACAAGTAAAATTCTACAAAAAATATGCATGTTTAACAAGATACTACTACAATCAAAATCAAAGCAAAATAAATTGTGCTGTAATCAGTAGAAAGAATAAAGTTTGATTAATTACTTAGAATCTACATAATTTTTTATATACATACAAATCCTGCAATTTAATGCGAGAAATTAGCATACAATTTATAAAATAAATCAGTTACTTGAGCCAATACTTTGCACAAATAAACATTGTAACACCAAACGAAATAATATTAGCTGACATTTACATGACTAGAAAAGGATGTTACTTAGCTCTGCTATCAAGTAAATTTACATTTCAAAGTTCTTTTAATTTTTTCAAAGCCTCTAACATAGGCAACATACGCAACTGTCTAAGGCAGTGGTCTCAAATTCAAATTGTATGCAGGCCGAATGCTCGAAGTGAAGTGGATTTCTTGTTCCCCTTTTCATCCCTGTGGTCAAATCATATCGTTTCATCCGCTGCTCTCCCTTATCCCGCTCATGAGTACCCCTACTGATGGAAGGCTGAGTTTTCCCTCCTTCATTCACTTTTCAAAAAGTGGTTATTGAGAGGTTCATTTGTTGGGATAGGCCACATTATGTGATAAATTGCAATCGGCTTGTTATATTTACCAATCTCATCAATATACCAATTACTGTGAAGTAATTTCAGAATGACACAGAGGCGTGAAATGCAATCAATTCTATTTTCAATCCTATGTGATTATTCTGAAATTTTCTTTTGATATTTTCATTCACCTCGGTTTAAAACACGATCATGTGTTTATTGAAACCTGAATATAATGAAACCAAACATGGTCATTCAGCTGTAATATCTGAATGTACATCATATACATTAAAAAAAAATTAAGATGATAATACATGCTGGATTTGCTGAGTAACTCATTTCAATGGAACTTTACTGACAAATTCTGAAGATGATGTATTGCAAGAAAGAACCATACTTGCATTCCTAACATAGCTAAGACTATAATAAGACATAGTGGACTATAATATAAAGTATATCATAAAGTGCCCCCCCCAAAAAAGTTCGCGATGAACTTAATTCCGTTCAACAAAATACAGAAAATTCACTATTTGTTGAATGCATATGGACATACACCAGTTATATGCAGTGAAAAATATATAGAAAACAATTAAGCTTATACAGGGTGTTTATAAAGTCCCGGATCCATTTTGAAGTTTAATCTCTACATATAATAAAACAAAGAGTCTGTGTGTCTTTTGTTCGTGTTGCGAGTAAGCTAATAGACCAGGGCCACGAAATTTGGTACATAGGTGTATCTACACAAAAGCCAGTGCACCTCGAAGCGATTTTTTCGAAATTCGAATTTTTTTTTATTTTATGTTTTGTGACCAAATCGCGTCATTTTGAGACATAATGGGCTACAGGAAAGCGAGATTTCACTCTATGCATTTCATTTTTACATCGTCGTGAAGCGTAGACACTTAGCTATTTTAAGAACTTAAAATAAATTTGGTATTTCAATAAATCGATTAAATACGAATTTATTTAGGAAGGTGATCTTAACACCTTTTCAGCGGATTTTTTATTTTAAAAACTTATTTTAAAAAATGTGCCGTTTATTTTCCTTTGATTTTTGGACACGTTGAATTTTAATCCTTTCGACTCCTTTTAAAAAAAGAATTTTGGAAAAATAATAATATTTTGTATTTTTTTCAAATTTTTTAAATGAAGCTTCCGAATACACTTCTCACATCTCAGATATTTTAAAATGTAGTTTTGGCAACAATTTTCCTTTCTTATTGTTGTTGATAGATTTTTGATGAAATTGCATCATTTTGAATAGTTTCATTCTTTTAAAAATTTCGG
>KK116276.1:42551-69400 GCA_000611955.2 Stegodyphus mimosarum
TTTTTTTTTTTTATGAAATAGTATCAAATTGATGATTTTCTCTCATTATATGAACAACAATGGCACGCAGCCATTGTTTCTGATATCAGCACTATTGCCACCCGGAAAAATGAGGGCGATAATTCTGTGCAGTTTTTAAATTTAATGTTTCTCTTGGATACTGGACGTTTGTCTAGAGAAGGCAGCAGGAAGTTCGTTAATTTATTTACTAGGATAATTGATATTTGTATTAAGGGATATTGCTTATTTCACTATATGCTTTTTATATGTAATGCATTTTTAACTGAATTTTTTTTCCGTTGTTGTTTGTTTCTTTTTCGATAAAATTGTTCTGCAGAGTAAAATTCTGTGCAGTTTTCAAATTTAATGTTTGGTGTTCTCTTTAGGCATTTTTCCGGTACACTTAAAAGCCAGACGAAGGCTGGCCGCGCAGTGGCTAGTAACTCATAAAATAATGAAGATATAAACAAACTTATGACATTTATTGATGGAATAACTTACATATTTCCCTTTTCAGGTTTGAATATCTTTACTTTTGTAAATATCGTCTGCGTGTGGTTAATTTCAGATAATTTCATTTCCCAGTCTAAATATCTGTACTTTTCTAAATATCGTCAGCTTATATGCCAATTTCGACGGTGTACAAGGTTATTTAGAAAAAATTAAGACTGCATGCATACAAAGTTCATATTGTTCAAGTTTTGGAACCGGACGATAGGCCTAGGAGGATGGCCTTTGCAACAGATATGCTAAGAAGGATAGAAGATGCTGCTGAATTTCTGAAGCGCATAATGTTCTTCGACGAAGCATCCTTTCATCTTTTTGGCATTTTTAATCGCCATAATGTGCGCATATGGGGATCTGAAAACCCCCATGAATACCGTGAGGCACAAAGTGATTCCCCAAAGGTTAATGTGTGGTGTGGACTATAATGCACGACCGAGTCATTGGAACTTTCTTTTTTACAGAAAAGACGGTCTCATCAAGCGTAAATCAATGTTGGAAAACTTCGTATTTCCACAACTAGAAGAGCTTCAGCCACATGTCTTTTTGCAACAAGATGGTGCACCACCTCATTGGGGTACCATCGTTCGTAGTTCTTTGAATGACCATTTTACAGGAAGATGGATTGGGCGAGGAGGTCCAATTCCTTGGCCACCCAGATAACCTGATATAACGCCGCTGGACTTTTTCCTTTGGGGATTTGTAAAGGACAACCTTTACAGGAGGAGAGTGTCCAACATTGATGATCTAAAAGGCAGAATTACAACCCCAATAGCCTCTGCGGATGCCGAAATGCTTGCCGGTACCTGGCGTGAAATTGAATATCGACTTGATATTCTCCGTGCGACGAAGGAGGCACACGTGGAAGTTCATTGACAAGGGTCATGAAACGTTTTGAGTTTATCTAACCATTTATGTTATTAATTTTAATCTATCTTTATTATTTTATGAGTTATTAAACATCAAAATGAGTCCGGGACATTATAAGCACCCTGTATAATGTCTCTTTGTGAAAGAAAAATTACAGTTATATTGTTCATAAATATTTCTTAGTATAAAGAGACTTTTTTTGTAATTGACATAAAATTCAATTTATTCCATTATCTATTAGAAAATAATTATAGTAAATCCTGTACTGGCGACATCTCTAAGAGGTCGTCTTCTGAAAGAGACCTACATGTTCGAGAACATCACCTCTCTAACACTACAGCATCCACAGAAATCCAGAATCTCTTAAAATCGTGGATGGTTGCATCTAAAGAGGGCTCACTGTACTTTTAAGACTTTTACAATGTAAGGTAACTTTAATTATGCATTTGTTATACTTTTGTTTTCAGTCAAAGCAGTGGAACTAGGTTTCATTGCCTTAGAGGTACTCGGGGAGGGAGGATTCTGTTCAGAATAATTCCTCTACAGACAATATTTAATAAGCATTACAAATCAAAAGCTAAGTGAGAGTAAATGGTAAGGGTCACCTCATTGAATCGATAAAAATGGGTGTTCGCTTTATAATAAAGTGACTTTTCAAAGAGCGGTCGGAACGGGAAAGAAAGAATCAGTGGAGGGAGGCAGCAGAAGAAACATTATTTTGAGCTGGGGAAGACATGGGAAAGGAAGAAATAACCCCAAGTTGATCTGAAAACAGCTAATGGGACAGAATTTTTTTTTTTAAATCAAACTAAAACAGTTTTTATCTTTTTATTAACAAAATAAAAAATGATTTAAATCAATTTTAAATTTCAGTTGCTAAACGTTTATCAAAACATACATAAGCAACAATAATATAGAAAAATAAAAAATTCAAATTTTTATACATTTTCTATTGAAATCTAAAATTTTGGTACTAGCTAGACATCTCTGTTGGGCACACTTTGTAATTCAAATATATTGATCGCTAAATATTAAATTTTTGGACTGACATTTATTTCAAATAAATCTAACATATTTAATTAATCATTCACTTACTTACTTTAACTTAAAAATAAACAAATTAAGGAAATTTTCGAAGTTTTGAATTTTCCAAATGGGACAAACTTGAGAGTAAATAACAACAACCTAATCTCTTTCCTATGGGGAAAAACTTGAGAATAAATAATGACTATCTAAACTCTTTCCCTTATTTATTGAATTTTAATTCGACACATAAATACAAATATGTATATTTGTTGCTTATAAAGAAATATAAACTTATATTTTCTTACTACAGCTTGATGGCATTTCAATTCTGATGCAGTTCGTAACCTTTGAGAGCATTTACTAGAAATTATATCTTTATCATGGATTAGGTCATGTCGTGTCATGAAATGAAGGTGTTAATTAATTTAATTTTAAATTATTACAAGTTTTAATTAAGTGAAATAGCTTAGGTTTAAAGTTTGCATTGTAATACTTTGGCAGTTGAAAGCTCACCTATTACACTTTTAGTTCTTTTGTTAGCATTATTATCGCAAGAGAAATACGAGAGCTGGACATTAGGCTGTTTTTCTAAACATCTGGACAGGAAATGGGAGAATAAATTTACAAGGGTCTGAAAAGGGAGTCCCCTTGGGAAAGATATAGATTTTGTGTCCTTTCATAATTAATTGGTAAAACAGCATATTTTTTTATTTTGGAAATTAATTGCAAATTTCATTATTAGTGAAAAATATGAACTTTGATTTTTATACAAAGGCACCAGAGAAGATGCATGTCACTTTACTTTTCAGACACTGAATTAATTGAGTTGGATTTTAAATGAATTAATTTGCCTTTTAAAGATTCGATAATTTTGGTTCTTATATCAACCATCAGTTTCACCAGTAAGAAATTTATCTCTATTTTGTTCCAGCACTAGTAGTATCAGATAGTTAACAGTTAGTTAATAAATTTTTATATTTAAAATTCATTTAATTAAACATTTTTTTCTGCATAAGAAACGGATTCTTCTCTTATTAATTTTCAAATGTGAAAAAAAAAGTTGTTCACATATAAATATTTTCCTAAACAAAGCGATTATTTTTAATGCAAAAATTCGTAACCGAGAGTATTTGTTTTTTAACACATACAAACAAAAGTTAACAAAATCTGTATCTTCAAATCTCTAAATAAGATTTATATCATGCTGTAAATTAAATAACTTTATTTACAGATTTTCTGGTGCATTATTCATGTTTGTTTTAATGATAATGAATATAATGTAAACTCAGACTTCAAATAGCTGGCGACACCGTATTTCCAACTGCTGCATAACTGAAATACATTTTTAGGCCCCACGCAATCGACGGGCCACCAGTCTGAGACTACTGGTATAGGGCCTTGATTTTTAGAGATCGTAAACTAAATTATTCTCATTAGTCAGCGTTAAATATAGATATAATTAATATCTTTAACTTATATGGGATATTATGTGTACTGATCACCTATGTGCTGAAAATGCTGGAGCCAAACTTGTTTCCTAATGTACCCTATTTGCATTTATTGATAAAAGAACACAGCTGAACAAATACAGTCTTGTACACCAATATCATCAGCTAATAATAATGACAATAATAATAATATAAAAAAATTAGCAGAAAAAAGCAACAGAAGACAAGATACATGTTTGAAAATAAAATCAATATCTAATTTTAAAGCTAGCAGCATTTTGCAAAAATAATGCTGAAAGCTTAGTAACATGCTAAATTATATTCAGATAATGCACAGTTATTATTTGATGAACCCTATCAAAAATAAATGACAGAATGCATGTGTTATACAGTGTCAAATTGAACAATTGCATCACTGGATCTTTGATCTTTTTCGGAAGCATGCTCAGATTGATGTCTTTTGAGACTTTTGGGGGGGGGGGGGAGGAGTATGCTCCAGTTTTTAATATTCTGAATCATTTTATGTAATTTTTCTTAATTCGTTCACTATTAATGAAAATAAGAAATGCATATTCATCAATGACATTCATGCTATTTTACTATATGAAGGTAAAATGCACTTGCTGTTTGGAAGAGAAAAAAAAAATCTTCCTGACAATTATTGTTCCCAAGATTTAATATGCTTTGCTTAAACTAGAAAATCAGATTTGTTTCTCATAAAATAATAAAAATAAATCACAGAAAGACAAAAATGATATTTTAAATCCCTTCTTTACTTCCATATTTAATTTTGGTCCTGTATATAAAATTAAAACTACAAAGTTTATTCTAAAACAGAAAATACATGTATTCTTCTTTCTTGAAATAAATCACAGTGCAACTGCTTATTTACATTATTATTAAATATTTTTTTTGTTAACTCATCAACACACACATTAGGATAAAAATAATTTTAGGAAAAAAAAGAGTATTGAATACACATGTGAGTGCATTACCCAGCCTAGTTATTAAGGTACCTATCAAGCTCATTTACTAGATGGTATAAATGAAAAACTATTTCAGAATTACATCCTCATCTGTTTTCTTGGGAGTGATTTTTAGTATGAGAGTAGTTTTACCCCATGCTCAATTCTTTCAGAAAAAATATAATATCTGTGAGCACCATAACAGTTTTTTAAAACATTGCATACTTAATTAAAATATGCACTCCAATATATTTAGTTTTGGACAGTAAAAGTGTTAAAAAAATCCATAACAGTCATAGAAAAAATTAAATACAACGAAATTGACACAAATTTACCATTTCATAGAAAATTACAAGTTCTTTTTAATCTAAATACTAAAACAGATTCCTCTGATTTTCATAAAACTTCCTTTTCATCTAATCAAATCACCGGGCCTTTTTTTATATTTAATTTTGGGAAAATATTTAATCTTCATATGTAGTAACATTTCAGTAACTTACCTTATGCTTACGGGTTAGTAAAAGAAACAGTACATTAAAAAAGAGAGAGAATTATTAAAAAAAGTACATTCATTTCTAATTTTAGAAAACCACTTTTACGATTAAATAATTTACATTTAAAATTTATTTTTAAGCATACATCTGCTATCAGAATGACTAGTAATTATGTAATTTGACATTGGCTATATATAACCATTAATATAAGTGCCTCTTAAATAAAGGTACATATATCTGCCATTGAAAATTAACTTATACGAAAGTGTTAGCAAGTTTAATAATCAGAATAAATAAGTAATAAAAATAACAGAAATTTTAAACATTAAATTTCTTTTCCTTAACTAATTACCTTTTTTATATATAAGGTTCTTATAAAATGCTTTCTTTGGAAACTTGGACCTGTATATTATACACAGCTTTATAATATACACACTCAAATTACTTTTATTTTGGGAAATATTTTGCATAGTTAAGTTAAAATAAAACTGTAAAGAAGTAAAATATTCTTATATTTGTACAAACAAAACAGTTTGGTAGAATGGATAAACATTTCTAGACAGTGAATACTACCGATCACTGCGAGGAAAGGCCAAAGAATGAATGACATTCCTAAAAGTTGGATTCTGTGTTGCAGAGAATGTAGTATTTTGTGGTATCATTGAAGTTCCACTACCACCAACAAGTGATACCTGACTGTCACTCAAAGATTGGGGATTATGACTTAAAATTGGATTTAGTGTATTTCTCACCATAGGAGGATGAGGAGGGTATAGTGCTGGGGCACAAGACTGATGAGATACAATATGGGCTGAATTAGTGATAGTGGGATTTGCCTGGCATTGTGCTGAAGATGAAGGTAAGGCATGGTTCATAGGTGCAAATTTGACAGGAGATAAGGAAACTTGGTTAGCAGAGCATCCCATGTCAGGCAAAATGTTACTTAAATTAAAATTTGGAACTGGATGTGCAGTTGAAGAAAATGTATGACTTATTATTGGAGTTGTTATACAAGAACATGATAGTGGCTGTGTAGGAGGTCTTGGTAATGGGCTCATGGTAAAATTTGATGGTTGGAAATTTAAGTTCAAAAATGTATCTCCTTGTTGATGTAAAACAGAATTGAATGATGGATTGGCAGGTATCACAGTATTTGTTGCACTTTCAGATATTTTATTTTGGGAACATGAAAGCTGACTAGGAGGTGGAATGACAGAATGTGTGTTGTTCTTAAAATAACCATTGGGCACGCAGGATATATTTGCCTTACTACAAGACACTTCTTGAGTACCACAGAAGTTTACCATAGAATTAGGAATAATATTCATGTTACTTTCATTAATGCTGTTATTTTTCACTTTTTTTGACTTTGATCTGCTTGAAGATACAGATTTACGGTTATTGAAAATGATTCCAGCATTGTGGTCGTGGATGTTCTGACGAACTCCTTCAGGCACAAATGTTTCCTGAGATGCTCTGAGATTGGACGGTTTCATGGTCATGTCATTGATATTGCGTGCATTAGCTGCTGGATTATAAAAAAAATTCCCTACATAGTTAGCATTGCTTTGAGTAAAGGTAGTCTGTAAGGATGATCTGTTTGCTTGGAAATTATTTTTCTCTGTATGAAATGATGCAACTGGAGGAACTACAGGTAAATTCATATCACCTGTAAGTTCAGGATTTGTTGCAATAGTCCTATGTGAAAAATGGCAACAGTTGGGCTTTTGAGATTGCTGAGGATAACTATTATTGAAAGAAGCAGGCTGGAAACAAGCATTGGATTCAGAAGCTCTAGAATTTTCTAAAGTAGGCTTAACTGGAGGTAAAAAGTTACAATTATTATAAAGTGATCCATGATTTTCAAAGGGCAATGTGATACTATTAGAAGGTTTAGGAACTGCTGAAGACATATCATGTCTATTATTTAGCATTTGAGATTCAACAGTCAAATTCATATGATTAAGAAAATTATCATTTGAGAGTGATAATGCTATGTCATGAGACCGACTCACAGAATTAAAAATAGTAGTAGATGGTACACTTTCACACATTGTATAACTTGATGGAAAGTTATGAAAGGATGTTACTGGCGGTAAAGGCACCAAAGGTGCATTCTGGATATTAATGTCACAGTTGGAAACAGGCATGAATATATTTGTATCAGTTATATTATGCAAACTTGTCATACTGTTACGATCATTCTTCTTTTCAGTAGAACGATGCTGATACCTAGAATTGGCGGCATTCTTATTTTTATTTTTCTCAGAATTTGCACAAGATGTTTGTATTAGACTCTCAGCTGAGTATGAAAGTGAAGATCTTTGGTTTCTGCTACATGATGATGAAGCAGCAAACTGCATATCAGATGATGAAGTTGTGCATGTCATTGAATTCTGCCCATAATCAGTATGACAGGCCGATGATGAAACAGGTTCAGAAAATGTCTGATCAGCTATAAGTGATAAAGCTGAGTATTTTGATTGTGAAATATTAGCAGATGACGATGAATTTATGCTTTGTGAAGATACAGCACCAGTAGATCCAGTTCTGTTTTCAGCTAAAATATTTGTAGTTTCTTTCAAAAGAGAGCAAAGGGAATGGCTTAAAGAGTCTGTCTTTGACATAGCAGACTGTGAAGTGAATGAACTGGTATTACTTCCAGAACTGGATGCTTGAACCGAATAGGGCATACTAACCATAGTATTTGCATTATTGCAGTGATAATTTGAGTGAGATACTGCCGGTGATGAACTAGATACAAAATTTTGGATACTAGATGAGCTAGACAGAGAAGGATAAAAGGTTACACCATGAGAAACAATTGGCATGAAATTGTCCCGTGCATTAAAATTAGCTTCACTCTGAGGAATGATCAAGTTAGAATGTGTCACATTTATGTTTGTAGCATGAACATCAGTACTTTGAGTATCAAAAAGTAAGGAACCATTATTTGATACTTTAGAAGATCCAATGCTAAACTGGGGCTCTGATTCACTAAATTTTAAAATGCATTCAGACTGCTTTGCCATTGCATTAGTAGAACTTAATTCCTGGCTAAGAGAATTAGGAAGGCTGTTATGAATATCAGATGATGTGGTTTTTTTCTTAGGATCTGATTTTCCAAGTGATTCAGAAGATGAAAGAGTTTCAGTAGTTTTAAGAGAAACACTTTGAGTGGAACACAATGATACACTATGGGCAAAAGAAACATTGGTGGCTGGTACAACTGGAGCAGTAGTAATTTCAGGTATTATAGGAAAATACATTCTGGGCAAACTCAGATATTCCTCATTTGCATTATTTACATAATTGAAAGAAATAAAATTTTTGTCAGAAGGAAACAGAGTTTGGTTATCGTTACATGGTAAAAATCCACTGTTTCTAGATTCAACATTAATCCCATGGGAAACATCTTTTAATATATCACCCAACATAGGTGTCAATGAGAAGATTGCATCAACTGATGAAGGTGTTTTGCAATTATTTTCTGAGAGATGAATCTGATTGTTAAAACTTCCTATTGAATCGATACCAGATTGGTCCACTCCAGGCGAACTGGATTCAGACGATGCTTGCTTTTCAGAACAAGAAATATTTGCTTGGCCAACAGTATCACTTTGCTTTTCAATGCTATTTTCAGATTGCTTAGAATTATTAAAACTGTGAGTGCCAGTAAATTTATTAGTAACATCTGATGTTTCTTTTAATTTTTTAGAGGGTGGTTCATTCTCTGCAGATGTTTTGGGCTTTCTAATTCTGCAGGACCTGTTCTGTTTCTGATTCATATCATGCATATTTTCATTATTAGCTTGTATATTTTCTACACATGTAGATATAGTTATGTTATGCATATCATTCACTGCATCACTTTTCTTAGTATTGTCAGAAGCAACACTTGATGTAGATTCTATAATCATGTGATCTCTTACTTCATCACTTTGTACTTTAAAACTACTTTCCCCTAATTTTGAAGAGACAGAAGATGAATTATTTACATTTGATGACTCCTCTGAAAAGCACATGGCATCTCTTTTTGCAATATGATTGGTCTCTAAGACATCATTTCCAAATATAGATTCAGTTGCTCGAGCTAAAATATCAGACGTAAAAAGAAAATTAGTAGATTCCTGTCTCATGCAACCAGAAGCATCTTTTGCAAAGGAACTAGATTTTTCAACTGATTGTGATTTGTTGATGTCAAAATTAGGATTAATTTCTGAGATACTTTCACAGTTTACATTTTTGGCATCACTTACATTTGATCTGTTAGCTTTTGCAATACTTTTACCCTTTTTCTTAGAAACGGGTTTTGAGCATTCACTGTCAGAAGTATTTAAACTTTTGTTAGATCTTACGATACTCAAAACATTAGATTTGCTTCTTAAATTCTCCACAGGAGTATTAGTAGAAGCAGAAACTGCAGCATCAGTATCAGACCCTGCAGAGCTTTTTGCAGTATCAGCACATGTTGATATAGCAGAAAACGTGTTCGGTAATACTGAATCTTTATTCAGTGTTGAAAATGATGAAACAGGATTAGATAATATATATGAATTGACAGTGGTTGCAATTTCATTTGTAACATGTAAATTTTGAGAAAGAAGAACACTTTCAGTATTCTCTTGCCCAGATGAACATACAAAAATTGGAGTATTAACAGTAACAATTTGACTGTTAGAGAACAAGGAAGGTAAAATATTTTGATTTAAAGTACTGTCACTCATTACATATGTTCCATTATCATGAAATGCTGGATTTACAGTATCTATGTGTGCAGATGTATTAAGATTAGAAGACTGATTAGATTGTGGCATAACATTCTGCACTGGATTAATACATTTTAAAGATGTTGCATTATCACTGTAGCATGAACCTTGAATTAATTTTAAACAGTCTGATGAGCTGCATGGTGAGGTTCCAGTACTTTTAGATGCAGATGTATTAGCAACAGAACAGTGAGAATTTGTTATGGCATTGGAAGTACTAGATACATTTAAAGAAACATTCACATTATTTAAATCTAGAAATTTAGGCTCATTGTTGCCAATACTTTTCTCATTATTTGGTTTTGAATTACTACCTTCCTCTATTACAGAATTTGAGTTGAAGTCCTTTGATGATGCATTGTCAAAAACATTGTTATTTCTTTTAACAAAATCTAAAATGGCTTCAGAAACTGGAATGCTGGAAAAAGGAATAGAAGTGGTTGTAGTACTTGCTACGTTACTAGAAGAAGCACATGTTTGCAAAATAGCCATTTCATGAGTACTTTTAGACTCCTGCAAATTTTGAGAAATATTAGAATTTATTTTATCATTACCATCTGCCATCAAGACGGTAAGAGAAAAATTTGATTTTGGAGTTTTATCTGAAAACTTCGTACCAGATGCTGTAGTTTTCATGGCATTATAATTCAATGGTTCTTTCTCATTGTTTGCTACATTGCTAGAAACACCTGGTGTATCTATCTGTAAACAAATGTTGTTTGGGGAATGATCTGATTTGTCATTATTTCGCTGCAAGGACACTGATGTTGCTTTAGACGTTGACTTTTGATATAAAGGAAATACCAGACTAGTTCGTACCTTTTGTGACTGATTAGCTAATGAAATAATTTTATTTGCAGATAGCACTTGCAAAGATGGTGGTGAATTTGAAGACAAGTTTATTACCCTATTCATAAGTGCCTTTTTGCTTTCAGTTGTACATTTTGAAGAGCTGGGGATTTCAGAACTGCTATTCGAAGGCAAAATGGTTGATGAAAGCATTTCTTTTTCTTTACTTATTTCTAAATCCTTTGTTGGTGACGGTGAGGAATTTTCTTTCTCACTTTCAATCAAAGGAGTATTAGAACTTTCAGTTTTACTCTGGAAATCCAGATTGGCAATGTGTAATGCATTTGAAACTGAACTGTTGATTTTAACAGGAGGATTTGCAGAAGTAACAACAGAGGGTTTCTGGACAAAAGGCACTATAAGCGCATCTCCTGGCACTTGCGGCACAGGATTTACTAATGCAGATATGGCATTTGGTGTTAGAGTGTTGTCACATATATTATTTAGCACTGTGGCTTGGGATGGTAATATGATCCTAGTATTGGCTGCAATGCTAGATGAAATAGGAACAACTGAGCTTGGAGTTAAGCTTAATAATGCAGATTTGTCCACTGGTGAACAATGACTGTTGACTGGAGCAGGACATAACACTGTAGATGGTAAACCAACATTCCTTGCCATAGATGATACATTAATGACTTGCTGAGGCACAAGAATAGGCAAAGTACTTGGACAAATGATAGATATGGTATTGGATGGCTTCTCCGCAGCAGAAAAGTGTTGTAAAATGCTACCACCTGTAGGAATGATAATAGTGGGCACATTTTTATTACATACATTAGAGAACGATGAATCATGAGTTGTTGACATAACAGGGAATTGCGATAACACAGTGGTAACACCACCAGCATGCAGTGAAGTTGAATTTCGAAGAGTTTCATTACAGTTTACAATAGGTACAATATTTTCCTGAGTAATCGGGTTTCCTTGGTAAACAGTTTGTGTAATCAATGGAGGAATAACAGCACAAGAACTCACTCGATTGTTAATATCGCTAGTTGGAACACAAGATTTTACAGCAGAGCAAACAGTACTAATAGGAGCAATTTTTTGAACTTTTGTCCCATTTTGCATACTTTTGGCAGAAGTTTTTGCAACTTTGCTCACAGGAGTTTCAGAAGGTTTTAAAGTGTCATTAGAAATGGTGCAATTTGTGTTTGGAATGTTCAAAATTAAATCGGAGCTTACTTGAATTGCACTGTCTATTCTGGTACATGTGTTTGACTCTGTATTTTTTACAGACAAAATACCATTTTTCTTTTCAAATTTACCACTGTACTTCAAAACCTTCTTTGGTAATGAATTTACACTAATATTAGCCTGTTGCAACAACTTTTCATACACAGCATTTTGTTCCTGAATAACTTTAAGGTCTCTTTTTAATTTCTTTACTTCTTCCTCTGAAAAAAATAAGAGGCAATAAGATTAATTTCTTAAATTTCAATTATGAAAAACTATTTTGTAACAATTAGATTCATTATCTTCATTCTATAGCATGCTTCTGGTGAATTTCATGTGAAATAAAAAACTGAAAATGAGATATCAGTTCCTACACCATTACTTTATTTTCTGTCCATTGAGAAACATACCAGAAGGTTAACTAAGAATATTACAGTATAAAAGATAAAATCATTACAGACTCAAAATATGTGGCTTAACCTACCCCCCTCACAGGAATCTGAAAAAATCTGATATTTTTTGTCAACCAAAATTGACAAAAAAGTGTCCTTCATCATAAAACATAAAAATTTCAGTTCCATAAAGTTACTAAATTTTGCATTACTAACCACAAAATTCTAAAGCAATTATACTTGAAAAAGAAAATTAGATAAAAAAAAAATACTCAGAAAACTTTATAAAATAAAATCTAAGATTTTTAAAAATAAATTAGAAAATATCAAAGTTATACCTTCCATTATCATGAGATTTTTATTTCTTTTAAATAGTCCCCTATCAACATAAGCAAAAGTACTAAAATTAAAAACTATTTGTCAAATAAAAAAATAAAATACTTAAAAAGAAGTAAAACATCAAATAAAAAGTAGTATGATTGTGTAACATGCTGACAAGAAGTACTTAAAATTAAAAACAAAACTATTGCCAGACAGTAATAATGGTTTTATGATAAACAATAAATAAAAATAAGAAAATATAGACATTCAGATATGTTCAAATATAGTCCAAATCTAAATACACAGTCACTGTGTTCATTTCCAAAGAAAATAATCAAACAGAAAACTATTAAAAATAATGAAAAATATCAGTGAGATTAAATCAATGAAATTATCTCTTTCAGTTTTCAATCATAACTTAGAAAATTTCTCAAAATTTAGTAATTAATGTCTAAGTTTTGATTGAACATGAAAGCATACAAACTACATCTCCTAATAAGTATTTTTTAAGAATTTGTAAATATATGTTCCGTAACAATAAATTACTTTCCATGATTTATTTTTATTTTGGAATTTTGTGAAAGCAGATGAAAATTTTTAAATTTTTTGAAATCTTCCTTGGTGATAATTAAAAAAGGTTAGAATCCTCATAAATAAATCTTGCATTATATACTGAATTAAAACATACACGATCATTAAATCCAACTTAATGCTACAACCCAGAGTAAATTGATTATTTTAAAATTTATACTAATTATTGAGGATGGTATGCAAAGACAAAAATACATCATTGCAAACTAGGTTCAGCATTAACAAAACAATATGGCCAATGTTGTTGACACAACAGGAAATTTCAATGTAGTTATTCACCATACCATCCCAAATTTTATCTTAAGAATTTCATAATTTGAATCTTACAGCAGCAAAAGCACTGCTCACATGCATTCAAAAATTCTTTATTAAGAGTCCCCCCCTTACAGTAGTATCTTCATAAGGTCTTTAATAATAGTAATGTCCTTATAGAGTGCATCATATTCTAGTACATAAATATAAATGCTGATTTAATACAATAAAGAATTGTAAAATTCCTTAGCAGCAACAGTGTTTTATAGTTAGTTTATGCTACACATCCTCCCTTCAATTCATAATTCATAACTTTCTAGGAAGGAAGGATTTCACCTTACTTTTGACATTTTACCCTTGCGACATTATAATTATTATAATTTGTACAAAACTTTTCTTGCTTAAGTCTGCATTATGCTGAATGAATATATACAGTTACAGCTAAAGAAAAAAAATTTTTTTAATCCAATGGTGTGGGCACTTGTCTATTCAGCATTGGCCACTCCTAAGGCCAGAAGTGGTGGTGATTTTATTGTGGAAGCATCTAATAGGCAGCCACTGTTGCCCCCTATGAAGAGATGGATAGTTACAACCATGCCTTCCCCGGGATTCAAACACGGGCCCTTTGGTACTGTAGTAGGCTCTCCTAACAACTAGACTGTCTAGGTGGCACAGATACAGAAAGTGAACATTGCTTTATTGCATACTACAATAGTGAGATAATTCCTGAGTGTATGGATTATAACATGGCATTCCATAACACTGGAATTGTTAATATGCTGTACATAAGGCAGAATTTTATTAGAATAGTTGATTAATATGCTTTCAACAGTTGATCTGTTTATTTATCCAGTTTAAATAATTTAAACACATCTTAACCTTTAACCACTGTGACCTAAATTGTGGCATAACTACTGTGAGTGGTTTCTCAGACTGCTTCTGCTAAAAACACAATAAAATATTGTTTTATTTTTCTTATTTGAGTAAATGCTATTTAATTTCATATATTTAACTTTTTTATGAAGATATAAAGCAATTTTATATTTAAATCACTGCATTAAATAAAATATATACTATGAATAATAATTCCTTCTTTTAAAAACATTCCATTTTCTTTGCTTACATATCAGAATGCACAAAATAAATTTTAAAATGCAGCATTTTCTATTTTACATTAAAATTTATGACTTAAAAATATTATAAAAAATTATAAAAAATAAATTTTTATTTTGAGGTTTATAATTCGAGCTGCATTTTATACACACTTTTCAACTGCATTGTAGACACACTGGTTCTTTGCATGCTATATATTTGTAAGCTGTTTTCCTTTTTTTGCTCGGTGGACAAATATAGCATGTTCTTTTTTTTTTTAAATCTAATTTATCATCTTCAATCGCAATGCTTCCTTCATCATCATTTTTTCTGAAAACTCTTTTTATTGTAAGTTTGAGTTCTTGGTCAAGTTATAAATGACTATGATTTCAGGTTTTCCTGAAGATGCACCATTTTCACAAGAATGGTGAATCAATGATATCAAAATCACAGCTTTCCTTTCTTTTTGGATTTACGAGTCATGTCTTTCGTAAAACCATACAAAGAACTACCAATCTTTTTTGACTTATTAGTATGAAATTCTTTAGGGATTTCCTTTCTATCTCTTTTCAGAGTTCCCACAAATGTAAGTCCATTTTCTTTCAAAATTTGTAGAAGCTCAATGGGTGAAAACCAATCGCCCACTGTAATGTTTCTATTAGTTTTTTTGATTAGTTCCACGAGGCAAAGAACTGATACTGTTGGTTTCTTCAATTACTTTTCATCTTTAGACAACTCTTCTCTACTTGAATCTTTTCCGCAGTAGATAAATGCATTATACAGGTAGATATCTTGTATCACAGAGACACATAATTTTTATGCTGGTGTATATTTATATGCTGTTTTATGCTGGTATTTTTATGCTATTGTATTTGATAGGTTTTTTTTGCATGTAGATTTTATATTTACATTCTCCTCTGAATTTGACTCTCATCAATACAAGCATATTCTCCAATGGAATAATTACTTTGACAATTCTTTATGACTGCATTGAATATTTCTGAAATGGCTGCTGCTTTGTCATTTGCCCTATGTTGCTTTCTTGTCTCAGGATTATCAAATTGTAAAGAATACAGTAAAAATAAAAACCTTACTTTGATGGTAATGCAGCAAAATATTTCTCACCCTGTACCATCTATTGTAAACAAACTATCAATATCTTCCTGATTTCATTTGAATACTGCTGAATACAGTAAAAGTCTGAAAAAGGCCTTGGTTTCAGTTTCATCAGTATGAATTCATGTCTTTTAGGATCAGAATACTTCCTTCTGTTTTCATTAATTTTGACAATAATTCTTACCATACTTTCATCAAAAAGTAAATTCCAAGTTGCTTCGAAGTTGGTTTTAGGACCTATTCATTCAGCACCTTTCAAACCTGGTAATTAAGAATAATATTGTGTTTAAGTGTCTGAACAGCCTTGTTAGGCTCTTGAATAGACCATTTGAATTCATTTTTTCCAGTAAACAAAAATCACTTGTAAAAGGAGAACATGGATCTTCGTTTTCATCGACAGATACTTCTGAATTTGTATCATGGTCGCTCTCAATAATTTCATCATTGGAACTTTCCTCAGAGAACTCTAAATGAGACCAATTTTTTCAATGTGGTCTTGGGTAAGATATATAAAGCGTTTCCTGCACACATTTGAAGCCATTTCAAGAATATTTATAAAAAACCGAAATATGCAACAACAATGAAAAGTGAACTTTATCGCCCGAAATCTGGATCACATCTGCCATGATCGGTCCCACAGACTGTTGAGGGGGGAAGCCTTAAAAAGAATTAAAACTAGCCAAATGACATGTGATACGTAACCTTGGACAATTTGTTTAGGAAGGGCAATGCCCATTAATTATTCTAAGGAGTGGACACATTTAATGGAAAATATCTGAGAGATTGCTTACAGCAGTTAAAGGTTAATATGTGTTAAACTTGTTTTGGCACTTTGTTTAAACATCTTGTAACATAGTCACATCCACCAGCAGCTCTCATCAGCTAAAATTGCCATACTGTGTCACATTACCACTAAAATTTATCGCCAACTTAAATATGAATATGCAATGCTAAACTTGTATTGCCTTTTCATGTGATAACACTCCTTAGTAATATTCACCTGTTCTCTTTATTTCATCTCTGACAGCGATTCATTTGAGTTATGATCATCAACTGTGGATGTTTGTGCATTGAAGGATTATCTTACTTGTAGTATAGCAACAAGTGCAGGAACTAGTTTAATTGTATTACAGCAACAAGTGCAGTATGATGGCAATAAGTACACTGTAACCTCTATGAATTGCATCTCTTTGCAAATTTTTCATTTCTTATTGTTATTGTGCCATTTTCCTCATTATTTTGGTGCTTTCTAAGATGCTTCATTGATGCAGATTTGGTATTTTTCCAGCTATTATTTTTCCATAACCAAGTTGCTCAAAGGCAAAGCTGTCGTTGAAAATCTAACCATCCTGTAAGTTTTGTAATACAGCATATATATATATATAACATAAATTTTTAAATTTAATTCAAAAACTTTGATATTTACATACCTTGAACTTCTGAACGATTTTCAGAGAGAAGTTTATCCCTTTCAGCAGCTAAAAGCTTTATATAATCTACTGTTTGCTCTAGAATGCTGATTTTACTCTAAAAAACAAAAACAAAGTATTATCTAACAAATCGTACTTGTATGCCCTGCTGTTCACATATGTTGTTATTTTTATACACTATTTCATCTGCATCTTGATTCAATCCCAATTAGATTAATTTATATATATGATGCATAACTTCAGTTGTACACACAGTATGAAGTCCGAGATATGCGATTCCAGATTTGAAATTTTTATGGATATTAGAACATTAGTCTCGACCCAATAATATAACATACTGAAATTATAAAATTAAAAATAGGAAACATGGATTCATAAAATAATGAAGCATGTACGACCTTAAGGAAATCCAAGTTAAAAAAAAAAAAACTCAATATTTATTTATTTGTTTTGTTAAACATTCACTTCCTTCATTATCAGTAGCAATATTTTCTCGATTAAGAACCATACTATAGATTTTGTTGTTTGTTAGTTGATTGATGATTGGGGCATTGTCATTGCAATGAAAAACTTCTGATATATCATCTTTATTTATTACTACTTCTCCACATTTCTTCATAAATTCCATTAACTGAAAAATTTTGCTTTGCTTTTTGTTCACAATCTCTGAAAACCTTCAATTTCACAGCTATGATCACAAAAGTCCTGTCCTGAGTCCACTATACACTATTGGCAATATGTTATGGCATTGGTAATTAAAAACATACTGTTTTGCTAAATTTTGTTTTACTTTTATCGCACAGTAATGAAGTTAAGCTTCAGTTATATTAGTTTAGTCATTTCTTATACTTACTTTTGATTGTACATGCTTAAGGCTTATCTAAGTCTCAAATATGCTTAAAGCTTATCCAGGGCAGTGCTAGACATTTTGCGGCCTGGCTCAGTCTCTGTGAATCCAAAATTCTGCAGCTAAATGCCTCTCTAAGTACTCAGATTTTGCAATTTCTTAATTTTGTTGCTCAATGCTCCTCTATACACTAAAAATTTTCCCTAAAATTAATTTGTCACCCAGCATGGCAACACCAACTCTAGCACAGGTCTTGAACTTAACCATAAAAAAATCAGTTATTCTAATCTTTCAGCCAATGAGTATCATTTACAAAATCAATTTTTGAATATGGAAAGAAATTACTCCTCCTTAACACAACGCTTCGCAGTGGAATTAGCTGAAGTCTGTAATCATTGCCAAATGCAGTGTCAACATAAAAGGATATCATGCTCTTTGGTATTCAATTTTTATTAATAGAAATTTTTTAAAAATGTTTAGACATTGTTTGACACTGTGTATGTAATTTCTCAAGCTGCAATATGTTGATAGTTATGCGGAGATAAAAGCAAAAAATAATAAATAACATTTCACAGGTGGGTGATAGTGCTGAAGTGAAACTACAAATGGAGATGCTCCACATGTTTCATTATGAAAAAATATCAAATGTGCAAGCATAAAGCTTAAAACAATTTATTTTAAACAGGCTGTTGATGATCCAGAGTTCTGGATTTTAAAGCATTCTGGAAATTGGATGTCCAGATTTCAGACTTTGTATCGCATTTCTTTCTAGACCTTTCTCATCAACATTTCTCTTAAAAAATCAAACAGTTTTTTTAAAAGCTTCTCTTGAATGGCACTTGTCTTTCTCATGAGTACATAAGGAAGAAAAGAAGACTATCCTATAAATAGTTAATACAGATTCAGGTGATGAAAGGGGAGTTTATTAAAGGAATAGAACTGACAGCAAAGCCTGTAGACCAGACAAGTTAATTAACGGGAAATGCTTCAATCCTGTGTCATCTGTATGCATACTTTAATTGGATGGTAGATCATATACACTGGTGTGCAAAAATTAAGGACAAAGTCGAAAAATTAGCATATCAGCTGAACGAAGAGGCAGAGCGGACAGAAAGACCAATCAGGAGATTAAGTAAGGTGATGTACGATAGCACATGCGCAGATATGCAGGTAGACGTAATGGGGGAGTGTCTGAGTAGTATAAAGCATGTTGTCGGTGTAAGATCAGTATTTCTGGCAAAGAGATTGCACGTCGTATAGCAGTTAAAATCACACCGAGTTGCTGTCTCAGCAAGAAATGGCGAATAATCAATCTGTTAGACGACATCTGGATGCTTTTACCCGAGGTCGAATCATTGGGAAGTTGGAGGAAGGCCGCAGTGTGACAAGTGTGGCTGCAGAGTTCGGAATTGCTCACAGCATCGTTTCATGACTTTGGAGACAATTTCAAACTACAGAAACAGCTATCTGGGGGTTAAATAGTGGTCGTCCATGAGGAACCACACCCACAGATGACCGGTATATTGCCTTACAGGCGAGAAGAAACAGGCGGCAGACAGCGGGAGAAATCGCTAGACACACGACACAGGCGACTGGACGACCGATATCGCGTTTTACCATGGCCAGAAGACTGCACGGTGGTGGTCTGTTTGCACGACGCCCTGTACGGTGTGTACCTCTAACGCCTGCCCATTGGAGAAAGCATTCTCTGTGGTGCCGGGAACACCGGAATTGGAGAGACAATGAATGGGGACAAGTACTCTTTACAGATAAGAGCAGATTTAGTCCGAGTTGGGATTCTAGACACATACACATCTGGACAGAGCGGGGAACACGCAATAACCCCTTCAACATCATCAAAAGGGACTGTTTTGGAGGTCGTGGAGTTCTCGTTCGAGCAGACATAATGCTTGGTAGCCGGACCGACCTTCATATCTCCCAAGGAGATTTGTCACCTGGGACTGCTATTGTAACGAGGTTCTTCTTCTTCCTTACATGCGTCTTTTCACAAGGGCTATGGGTTTTCAGTTCCTCTTCATGGATGGCAACGCTCCATCTCATTGCACAGTTACTGTCGAAGAGCTGCTGGAGAGTGAAGATATTGAACACATGGATTGGTCGGCAAGGTCTCTGGATTTAAATCCCGTCAAGCATGTACGGAACTTACTAGGGAGACCCGTGGCAGCACGTAACTTATCGCCAGTAACGATTCCGAAACTGCGATTGATACTACAAGAGGAACGAGCAGCAGTGTCTCAACAGCTCATTAACAACCACATATCCAGCATGCACAAATGATGTGAAACCTGCCTAGCAGTCAGGGGAGATCATATCCCCTATTAAAGACCGGATGTTTCTTGCTGGACACCCATCACAGGGATGTTTCGGCCTTCAGTCGCATTGCGCTCCATGCTACTTTTTCAACAAAGCTTCTTTTTATCCCTCCGATTTCTCTTTTAGTAAGTGTTGCTTACATTACTCATGTCCTTACGTATTGGGGATCTTACGGTATTAAATGTGTTGATTTGAAAAGCTTTTGTACAAAGTTATATTGAAAAAACCGTCTCGTCCTTAATATTTGCACACCAGTGTAACTAGTGCTTAATATAGTTAAAAATCAAGCAGCATATCAGATGACAGCTACAGAACATTTCTAAAAAAATTTAATCTGCATTTATATCATAATCTTCCTACAAAAATGTGCTATTTAATTAAGATGAACGATTAAAATATATAAGTATAGGTGTTCTTTTGGTACTTGCATATTATTCTATCAAGCATGAAACTATTGCCAAGTAGCATGATATAGTGCTACTTGGAAAATTATGGATTATAAAAAGACACTTATCCATTCAACAAAATTAAATTATGGATAAGCAAAAAGACACTTATCCATTCAACAACATACTCATAATACCAGTGCTTTTGTCTGACGTAAATGCTGACTGATTCTCGATAAGCCACATTTTGTTTTTATTAACAAGGATATTAAATAACTGTTATTGTTGTATTCTTTTGTTCCCCAATTTTGAAAAAAAATTAGTTTGAAGGATATAGAATCATATTCGTGATTACACTCCAATTTGTTTACACCTGGTCAAGAAAATTCATGAATCCAGAGAACAGCTGGATACAACAGACAAAGAGTAACAGATTGGAACAATCACCTGTAGGAAGTTTATACTTATAGTGTTATTAACAGATCTCCCAGTAAAATCACAAGACTTAATAAAATGATAAAAATCAACCTTCCATTAATTTTACAAAGTGCGAAAATGAAGTGGGTGAAATACTGATTGTTCACTAAATAAAGAGGCACTCATTCCTTCAGAATTTTGCATGAGTGGTTGGCAGGATCTCGAGAAAATTTCATCTTTTGATGGTAGCCAGTTTTCAGTCAATGGGATAACACATAATAACTTTTTTTTTCTTTCTTTCTTTTTTTTTTTTTCAGTGATCCCTCAAAAGATTGATAAATGATGCTTCACCATTATGTTATATTAACTATTGCTAAATATTCAATTATTATTTTAATATATAAATTAATATCATGTTCACACCACGTAAAAATAAAATTTTTTTTAATGTTTACTTACATGCACTTCCTGTACCATTTTTCAGTTTTACAATATTATAGAAGTCAGAAATATACATGAAAGAACTGTTTTAGAAATCAGAACTCTCTTTTCCTGAACCAAATACGTGACAAACTGTTAAAACACTTTTTTTCCTTGAAACAATAATTTTTGAATAGCAGATACTATATAATTATATTTAAAATATGTTATATTTGCTTAGCAATATATATACATGAAATTTTCTCAGAAAAGAAATATGTATCAGATTAACAGTAATCCAGTCAGGTTATAATCTAAAAATATTATGTTCGAAAACCTTCCATTAATTTGGAAGTCTGCATGAGTATATTGAAAAGCTATTAGAATGGAAAGATGTAATATCATTTTTAAAAAATAACTGAAAAGGTGAAAAAGATTTGCATAATTAAAAAGATACTGAAATAAGTATTTATCAAGATGTAATTATGATTTAGTGAGAAATTAACAACTATTTCAATAAAAGGATATTTAAAATTACTTTTCATTTTCCCATTTATTAATATTTTCAAAACACTGTAGTCAGCTGAAAATGAAATAAAATGTATGCATATTTTTCTTTTTCCAATTAAGAACAACTAATTTAAAAGTAATGAAGGGAATTTTGATTTTTAAAATGTAAAAGCAAACAATTTCACAGTTTAACATACACAAATCTTTAAGGTCAAGTTGAACATATTAAAAATGAACAAAACAATATTTTACTTGTTTATGCAGCTCTTTACTGGGAAGAAGCTCCGCAATTTTAGATATCCAACCATTAATTTTATCCTTACGTCGTCTCTCCACTTCATTATGAACTTGTCTTTTGCGAGGCCCCCTTGGTCTCTTACTCTTACTCTTTCTATTAAACAAGAAAAAAAAAATCATACACCTAAAAACAATAAAACAGAACTACCTGTGTGCATACTGCACAGTACAGCACAGAGATAAACAATTCCAGAGCTACGAAATACACAGTTATGTTCTCAGGACAAAGAAATTAGGCACCTTAAAGAAATTTTTCGTACATACCTTCATTTAAACAAAAACTAAAAAACCTTAGAATTTTATTGTTTATTGCATAAGATGAGGCAGGGGGAAAAAACTTTCAAATGAAATTTATATTGAATTTGTAATGCGATTTACTAATTTTTGATAGTTTTTCAAAACCTGTTGACATTTTAAGCGTTTCACATCCATTACTTTAAAAGCCTAACATCTAAAAATTTCCTCTAAATTTTTAAAATTGTCTCAGGTTATAAGATACACTCTTTTAAAATAAGAATGATAAAAGAAAAATAAAAAAATAGTCAATTAGCCAATTTTTCACATCCTCCACCAATACATTACATTAGAACTTCACTGCATGTAGTCTTACATCTGAAAGCACTTGATGTGATGTCAATTTAAACAGAATTCTTGATAATTTTGATTAAAAAAAACTATCATTGTTTTATTTTTACAGACAGTTTTATTTTTAGTTATATACAATCACGATTTCTTTCTTATTTCATATAACATTTTTCAGACAAAGCTTATTTGATTCAATGCAATGCCGAATCATCATTTATAAGAAATAATCATATTTTATATCAAAAGAAAAATTACTCACTCATTCTCAGAACTTGGTTGACTTGTCTCCGACATCTTCATACAAAATACTTCATTCCTTTTTGGTCAAATCTATAAATAGATATGCTGAATAAAAGCATATGCATAATGGCACCTACAAATTATCAATTAATTTTGGTGGATAATTTCTCATTCTTAATCTGATCATCACAAATTGGTTGCAGAATGTTAAGAACATAGGACAAAATTATTAATTACCTTTGGCACATTTAAGAGGATTATCATATGAAACTGTTTATGCTAAATGGATTGGATATATTAGATCAAGCTTTCTCAAACTATGGTACATTACATTATTTTTGACGGTACAAGTTTTACAGAGACTGAAATAAATATTCAAAATGAATGTAAAACAGCATCCCTTTTAACAGTACGGGTACTTTTCTGTTACCAGGACAGGATTCAGAAATGTATGAATGTATGATCGTGTGTATGTATGTGCACACATGTATACACACACATACATTCATACTTACATATATGCATGCATACTTGAACATATACATACAATATAGACATTCCTAAATCTGGTGCTGATAAAAGAACAGTACCACAGCTTGTTTTAATCTTTTTTATTCAGATATATATATATATATTCCTTTCTGGCATGTGCATAATGCCTAGTTTGTGCAATTCTTTGACTTGTTATTTTGGCTTTGTGTACAGGCAATTTTTGGTGCACAAATCGCCGTTACACAAAGCCAAAATAGCAAGTCAAAGAATTCCACAAACTCGGTGTCCATGTACCGTTAAAAATCGCCAAGGGGCATCTGTAAATATATTTTTACTATTTTTTGCTACAGTCAACACTCACTCTAGAAACCATTTCATTATAATGACCGATTCAAAAAGTCGGCAACTGATTAGAGTACATTAAATTGATTTTCCTTACAGCAACCACACATTAAATATCCTTTTTCCATACACTACAACATGGCATTATAATGAACATGAATTGTCAATGAAACTTTTAAAATCGTATCTTAGACATACCTCACTTCTGTTCTGCTTCTAATAGACAACATTTCTACATTTCCAAGGTTACTTTTTATGAAGAACTGAAAAAGGACTACAGCAATCAATCTTAATGTACTTTACAATATTATGATAAAAAGCAACAATTTTAATTATAGTTGAAAACACACACACACAAAAAAAATCTATTTTATCATTATCACATAGGTACCTTCAAAATAAAAAAAGAAAAAAATCATTCCTGACACACATTTCATTTAAGATTTTCACTCTTAATTAATTTTAATCCCACACAGACTTTGAGGACAATACTGCTACTGACAAACTGGCAAAAAAAAAAAGAAGAAGAAGAAGAAGAGGACGAGCCAGTATTACCTTGTCATCTGCTTATTCATTAACAGTTCTTCATCACTAAGAAAAATTTGAGCATTGATAGGTGAAAAGTGTTATAATGACCTTCTCAGAGCTATGCTCATATATGTAGGCAATATAATATAGCAGAGTCTCCCCCCTAAACTTATGGCATCTCTCTGTTCTTGAAGGTATAATAATTAACAGACTCGACTAATTTCATATGCCAGACATCTGAGTATAAGAAGCAAGAACAACATGTAACACTATACACCACTGAAATGTACCTTTAAATAAATTAATATGCATGGAATTGCTTCTCTTTTATTTAGGTAACAATATGCCAATATCAGGCATTATCCAAATTTTTAACATTCTGAGCTTAAAAACTTCACCATTAATGATATAATGAAATGCAAACTAGAAATCTACATGGGGAGCAGTGTGATACACAACCAACATTCATCATAGTTGGTATCACTCATAGACTGTATTTATACTGGAATTTAACTAAAAGCTACCATTGATAAGATCATGAACTTTAATCAAATATGCAACATAATCATATGACGAAAACAATGTATTGCTGCATGTATGCAGGTTTGTAATCAATTGCATGCACACAGAACTGTGATAGCTTGATAAAATTTATTTTCCCAAAAGAAACATCTGGAATGTTCAATAGAAGTACTCATACAGCTCTTCTCAGTAGGTCAATCAGCAGTTACCATTTCAAAGTACTAAGAACGTCAAATATAATGCAATGCAAAGCACATCTAAACAGCGAACCTCGCACGGAGATATCTCAATATTCCAAAGTCAACTTTGAACTAAAAATTGGGAACTGATGCTCTTTCTGGTCTTAAATAGTTACCCTTAGCTATAGAGAAATTCACTGTACCTTCCATTTGCGAAATTACTGGAAGGCATACATGATTACAGTTTCATATAGGGCTGGATACAGTTACATAGGAATAAGACAAATTTCAATTATACAGGGATTGGACAAAATGTCACCAAATTAGCATGACATTTGGCAATTAATGACCATATTTGCCGATAAAAATTAAATGCACAAACCACTAACAGCCTGGCATTTGGTAAGACAGCCATTTACCTTAATGTTAAATGGACTTGCTCCTGTAATCTTATTTTTTCGCACAGCTTCATCTCTTGAAGCATTTCATGTTACATTATGCAAGAGATACAATTTTACATTTAATTTCACTAAAATTATTTACACATATACAAAATTCGCAACAGTATTTCTCTCAACTATTAGCTGACAATGCACTCTCCCCCTGTGAAAAAAGTATGCCTAAAAAATCAAAACTATATTTTGGAAATATAAATGTTATATGCTTGTACTTTAAAAATTATACCCATATGCACAATCTGATATTTTTAACAACCTTTGACAAGTAATTACATAAATTAATTTAAATATGTAATTTACATACCTTCAAAAATTGAATACTGATATTCATATAAATGGAAGAAATACAAGTCAACATATTTTAAAATACAGCTAAAAGCAATCTTAGATAAACATACATGTTAAATAAAATTTTAAAGAGTTCAAGGATGACTTACACATATGCCTTTTCTTAATGTAAAACAAATTGCTAATTTACAAATTATAGTAATTCTAGTATTTAAAAATAATAGTATAACAGTTACAATTTTTAGCCCAGAAAAGCTATTAGTCTCGAAACAGCATTTTGCGTTCAATCACTAAAAGTGTTGTATCACTTTTAAGATTGTTGCCACAAATACTATCACCCTTTATTATATTTAAAGAAATTAAATAATGAAGAACCTGCATGAATGTATGTATGTTTCTCTCATTGTGAAAAAACAACGGTACCTAGAAACATCAAACTTCGAATAACGTAGTCCTCCACTCAGGGAATTTGTTTTATTATCTATTTCAGATTTTATAAAACATTAATGAATTTTTTATTAACAAACTAAACAACTTCAAAGCAAACATTAGCAACACTGTACAGTACTCTGGCACGCAAGACTGTCTATTGGAAATTCTAAAGATATGCCTTTTTAAATTTTTTTTAGCTCATTGCTCTTAAAACGTATGAACGTGTAAATGGAAAAAATGGCCCTTTAGGGATAGTATAAAATATGAAAGCTTT
>KK116276.1:69452-102394 GCA_000611955.2 Stegodyphus mimosarum
AGCAACTAATATGAAGCAAATGAATGTTCAGATAGGGTAAGAGAAAAACAAAAAAACTAAACTACATCAGTTGCAATCAATAGAATTTCACATAACATCTATGCTAATTTAAGGTTGTTCTTTAAACTGATCTGTCATCGAAACATGTTTAATAGAATTATTAGGGGTGAAAAAGATTTAAGTGAATAGTAATAAGTACACAATTACACTTTCAGCTCTCGAGTGGTTGGGGTCAGCACTTTTCTATCGGACCTAAACAACATGTAAATCTCTAAGACACAGTTATCTGGAATGGAATGTTTTCATACCGTTTTTCTTTTGTTGGCACAGTAGCAAGACAGATTCTGAAAAACATAAATTCAGTTTTAACAAACTGCATGCTTCTCTTAATTTTCTAATGAAGCAGTTTATTATTTTATTCTGTCTATTATTAACCTTATTAAAATGACAATTTTAATAAATGATAATGTCCCTAATTTACTCCTTTTCTAAAATTTCACCTGTGTCAGTTAGCCAATGGATATCAGAATTTCATGTGCATTGAAATGCAGATATAACATTTTAAAAACAAATGCTGAAGTAAGACATATCAAGAATTCTAGAAATATTTTAATATAAAATCTGATGTGTGTGACATTGCAAGATTATGAGAGGATGTGTCTGCAGATAATAATACAGTCAAATACCGAAAATCCGCCGACTTGAAATCCGCAAACTCCTGAACCTATAAACATTAAGTTTATAGGTTCCAGAAACCACAACATGGAGAATGAAATACTAAAGAAAAAATATTTTTCCAATAATGACATCATAATTACAAATAATAATGATTCTCTGTTAATGGCAGAAAAAAATCTTAGCCAAGAAGAGGTTTTTAATATGGATGATGTATTCAGATGAGCCAACAGTGGCATATCAGATAACCAACGATGAAATCATTGGCTCCGTTTTGAACTCGTCACAGCAAGAAAATGATTCCAACACTGACACAGATAGTGAATTTGATAGGTGTGAGAAATATCTTTTAACAAGGGTTTGGAACATGGCGAAAAATACCTAAATTTTTAGAACAACAGAGCTGTGTCACAGAGCAAGAGATTATGGCCATATAGAATATTTTTTAAAAAAAGCTTACTCTGGAGCACCCTAAAGTTTTAAAACAAACCTCTATCAGAAATGTTTGAAACAGGTAAAAAAAAAAGAAAAAAAAAAAAAGAAATATTTTATGCTTCATTAACATCCCTTATTTTTATATGTCTTTATTGTATATGTCCTTAATGATTTAAAATATTCCTGTAATCACTAATATAAATGAATAATATAATACATATATACATATATATAATTTAATGCATATAGTAAATTAATGTAATAATGTATATTATTGTATATAATATATTAATTAACTGAATCTAATATGCCTTATTTATTTTGCACAACTCCAGATCTGTTGATGGTCACGGCTGACCTTTACAATCTCACAAAGCGTAGCATCTTGAAGGATCCTGGAGCAGGACACAGACAGGTGCTTGCAGAAGTTAAAATATCCAAAGTGGATCGGAGACCCCTTTCGCCATCAAAGGTCTCTTGGAATTTCAAGAAAGCAATTTGACCTCTCTTTACTCAATTGATGGAACATAGCCTTAATCATGATAAACTTGACTTTACTTTAAATCCTAAAAAAGTTTATAGAATTACCAAGGACACAATGATACCTTATGCAGTCCATCCCTAGAGGAAGGCAAAAGAAAAATAAATACTTCTGGACAGATGAACTGACCTCCCTGAAAGCTAAGACAAACTTAGAAGAAAGGCAGAGTTGACCTCCTGAACTTGCGATGTTCAGGCTCGGAGAAAACAATCTGCATACTTTAGAAAGGCCATTATTGCCAGTAAACGAGCCTAATTTAATGAATTTATTTCAAAAATAAATTACCTAACTGATAGTAAAAGAACATTTAAATTTGTAGCCAACCTAATGAATGATCCTGCTGGCTCACCTAAACAAACCTTCATAGTTAAAGATAAACAATTTTCTTCGGATTCTTCTGTAGAGAATGCTTTTGTAGAGCATTTCTGTAGAGCTAAGAACAAAAACACTTACGCAAAAATACATTCGTCCAGCGTTAAGCAGGAAATTACATTTCTGCAGTCGAACTTTGAATCTTCTACTGATTCAGTTTTTGAGGCATCCATTACTCGAGACGAATTAACCTATGCTTTTAGAAGCCTTCCTTGTGGTAAATCACCTGGTGGAGATAGAATCTATTCTGAGTTACTCTCCCATCTTGGTCCTAAAGCATTTGAGAATGTTTGGATCTTTTTCAATCTAATTTGGAACACTGGTATTGTACCAGCTGAATGGCGAACTTCTATCGTTATTCCCATACATAAGAAAGACAAAGATCAGGATAGTCTCCGTAACTATAGACCAATATTGCTTACTAGTATTATGGGAAAGGCTATGGAGAAAATAATTGTGAGAAGACTTAATTACTACTTAGAAACATGTGGACTTTTTGCCGAGGAGCAGGTGGGATTTAGAAGCTTCAGATCTACTAACCAACATGTTACCCTCCTGAGTCAATGTGTCAAGGATGCCATGGATAATAGACAGATCCTGACTGCAGTTTTTATTGACCTCAAGTCTGCCTATGACAAAGTATGGTGAGAGTGCCTCCTATTAAAATTGTCGGGGCTAGGCATTAGAGCAAATCTTTTTAATTGGATTAGAGGCTTCCTGTGGCAGCACTCTTTCAGAGTCAGGTATGGCAACGCTCTTTTGAAATCTAAGATCTTAACAGGTCTCCCACACTGAGCTGTTAGTAGCTGCTCCCTTTTTAACATCTATATTAATGATTTGATTTATAAAATATGAGAGATTTCTGGCGTCAAATGCCTCTTATACGCTGATGATTTGGTTTTCTGGACAGTTTCTAAAAAAGAAAGTGTTGTGAGAAACATAGAGACTAAACTCTCTGCTGCCTTGAATGTTTTGGAAGTTTGATGTGATACTAATAATATGGAGGTGAACTTAAATAAATCATACTGCCTGACTTTCTCACTTATGAACCAATCTTTGGATCTTCAGCTCACGTATAAGGGTACCCAAATCACACTGTGTGATCAATTTAAATATTCGAGTGTGACGTTTGATTGCAAACTAACATGGAAGCCACATGTAGAGGACTTGTACAACAGTGCTATGAAGAGACTCAGTATCCTTAAATGCCTTGCTGGAGCAAGGTGGGGTTGCACTAGACAAACCCTGCTCCAAACTTATCATTCTTCCCCTTCTGACTCACTGCTGTGAACCACTTGTCGTGGCCATGGAAAATGTACTCTAGAAAAAATCCAAAATCAGTGCTTACATATTGTTTCTGGAGCTGTGAAAACCAACCCGATTGATGCCATGTTTATGTTAACTGGTGATAAACCTTAAGAACCGTAATTCAAGACAAGGCCTTAATTCTCTGGGAAAAGATCATTAGAGTTCCTGGATGTCTTTCACTCTGGAATAAGTCAATCAAGATCTCGCTAGAAATCTAAAGACCCTGACGGGCTTTCTACAGAGAGTTTTGCAGATAAAAAATTCACTTGGTTTAATGAATGAACCAGAATTACTTGTTCCACTACAAAATCCAATAAATTTGAAATCTTTCTGGATTAATCTTGACCTGGGTCAAAAAGTAACCAAAAGTAATACGGATCCCTCTATTTTGAGAGGCCTTGCTTTTGAAGTATTAAACATTTTTTTACCCTGAGCCAGAGTGGCTTCGGATCTTTACTGATGGATCCCCCCTGTCTGATGGCCCTAACGCAAGTGGTGGAGATTTCTCTGAAATTTTTTCTTTCTCCATTCCTGTGGGCTGAGGTTCTGCATTTGACGGTGAAATTGCTGTGATTCACACAGCTCTGTACCAGCTGCCATGACACTTCGAAAAATTCACAAGAGCTGTTATACTTAGCGATTCCCAAGCTACTCTGTTGGCTATCGTTTCAGATAAAAATCCCATATCACAGGACATATTGGATTGTTGACATTATCTACAAAACTTGGATTCACATGAGAAAACTATTGTCCTCCAGTGAGTTCCTGCCCACTGTGGGATTCCAGGTAATGAGAAAGCTGAATTCTTGGCAAAGAAGGGTGCTTTAATCACGCAGTATATTTCTCGTCCTTTGCCTTTCCATAGTGTTAGGTATCTTATTAAAAGATCTTTCAAAGTATGTGCTCAGGAAGATCTCTATCTTCGTGTTTCTCATAAGTATTGCCTACAATATCATCTTCATAGATTCAAAATTGTTCCTTCTCTGATATGCACTCTGTGCAGCTCTGGAGAGGTGATGGATCCGCACATCTACCCCACTGTCCTGCTCTGCACAAGACTTATCTTGCCGAGTGTTATTGGGAGGCAAGAGATATGTTAGATTAACGGACTCTGCTACAGCTTTTTTTTTTTTTTTTACATTGTGTTGCTGTATTCTATATTCTTTGCTGTAACTGTTCATAATCTGCTATTAGAAATAATAATAATAAAAAAAATGTTGCACTTTTAGTCTGAATATTATGATTTAGCTTTTCTGTGCTGAAATCTGCAAAATCCTAAAATTCACACTACCTCTGGTCCCAAGCATTGTGGATTTGTGGACTTCTACTGTAATTATTAAATTTACAGCCAGCTACCAAGTTTCATGATGATAATGAGAGTTGTGAATCTGAAGGTTTGGGGATATGGCAAGAAAAAGGGGAAACTTTCTGATTAATGCCTTATCTCAAGAAATGCTAAAATGAGAATTAAATGACTGAAACCTTATATCATGATGACAATGCAAAAAGTACTACAATATTTAAAGTTATATAAAAGTAATAACCAATAAAATATGAAATTTCATCAATACTGATTGAGAAAATTTGTCATCAAATTCTAATGTTATCCAAAATCAACAAAGCCAATAAATTAACGGAATAGTGAATATCTAGCACAGTTTTAAATTCAGAAAATACTGCCTTTTCAGTTTTGAAAAATTTTTTACAAGGTGGTGATTGAAAAAAGAACTTTCTTTCTTCAAGATAACCTATTTTGAATTACTGATTAATTAATTAAACAGGGTATTAAATAAATTTTTGGAACATTTTTGAAAAACAGGAAATTTAGATATGTGCCTGCAGTTTTAGATAAAATGATGACTTATTATAAAGCTGCTTGCATCTACATGAAAAACAGTGGATTGGCATCAGAATAGTTTTTCAAGTTGTGCTTCTACGAAGAGGACTTAGATATTTCAATAAATTAAACTTTACTTTTACCAAATAAGTTTTCATGGGAGAGATTTTAATAGCAATAATATGGGAAATAAAATAAATACTCTTTAACATATTTATGATGAAATTGTACCACTAGCAACATTACAAAGATCATAATTTTCGTCTTTTTTTTAATAGTTCATTTCTCAAATCCATTAAATCATTCTACATAAAATACTGGACAAAGGAAGTTGAAGCAACTTACATTACTAAAAGAATATGCTGCGTTAGCTATAGGAAAGATAAAAAAAAAAAAAAAATACTGTTCTGTTATTAGGACCAAGTCCAGAAATGTATGTATGTATTTATACATGTATGTATGGATGTATGTCTTCCTGTATGTATATATATAATCAAAAGGAAGAAAAATGTTTTTTGCAAGGACAATGGGAACAAAGTTAAAAAAACCAAGTCGAAATGCGTTAGAGTTGCAGGTTCAAAAATTTTTAAAGAGATATTTTAAAGGAGAGGCGGTAGTTTAGATGGCTTGTTTACAGAAAATTTCCAGTGAAGGCCCTAATCATTTCGAATCTTGAAAAGAGTTTCGCCCTCAGGTAGTACTAGTAAACATTTGACTAAAGTAAGTCTTGAATGAAACAACGATAAAACATTTTGAGAGCAAACAAAGAACAACCGAGTAAAATACACTGCTGGCCACCTAAATTGCAACACCAAAAAAGACAAGAGATATTATAAACAAATTTATTTAGTAGATAACATGTTGACCAAGTATCAAATGATTAAATTTATAGACTTCTGTGAAGTGTGGTTCCTTCCAGAATCAGTAGCCAGAGTAGCCGCCATTGTTAGAGATCACTGCTGCCGCACGCCTCGGTATTGATTCAAAGAGATTTTGGATGTGTTCTTAGGGTACAGCAGACCAAGCAGCTTCCACACGTTGCCAAAGTTGATCTGGTGTGGCAGCTTGGGATGTAATCTGGGTCAATCGTTTAGCAACCATGGACCACATGTTTTTTATTGGCAAAAGACCTGGCCAGGGAAGCAATTCAACCTGGCAATTGACGAAGAACCCTTGGACAATGCGTGCCATGTATGGTCGCGCATGATCCTGTTGAAATATGGCTGTGGTCAAGTCATGAAGGTAAGGAAGGACAACTGGCTCCAACACCTCGGAGATGTAGCGCTGGCTGTTTAAAGTACCAGCAATGCATACTAGAGGAGTGCGAGAGTGATATCCAATACCGCCCCATACCATAATATCCGGTTCAGGACCAGTGTGGCGATGCGTAACGCAGCTGTTCAGCATCCTCTCTCTACGGTGTTTCCAGACTCAAATCCGATCATCGTGGTGTTACAGACAGAAGCGTGACACGTCAGTAAAGACAATTTCATTCCATTTTGCCATCCACATCCTTTTTCCATCACACCATTGGCGGCGGAGACATCTGTGGTTCTGCGTCAAGGGTAGACGAAGCAATGGGCGTCTTGCAGACAGACTACACTGCTGTAAAGGGCGTCGAATGGTATGCGCAGACACTGGACAATGCGTTACAGACTGAATGTGCTGTGCTATGGTTTGTGATGTGACTGAGCGATCCATCACTGCCATGCACACAATGTTCCTGTCATCACGTGAAGTGGTGTACTGAGGTGGATGCGATCAAACACGTCGGTCCGTCGTACCCTCCTGCATCCAACGGTCACATCTGCATTACAGTTGTTTGGTTTCGTCCAACATGACTACCGATTTACCTGAAACATAATCCACACTCTTGGTAGACCACTTTCCTTCCTCTGTCGAACTCAGATACTTGATCAAACGATGATCACTATTTATTACAAGACATAAATGATCTTTTTTTTGAAAAAACCACAAGGAAAACACAATTGCTAAACTTGAAATCGTCGAAAACTCCAAGCCTTAAATAGCGGTTTGAAGTGGGGCCACAGGCATGCGTGATGTCCGTCTGCGCTGAAATTCTAATCATTTGCATATCTCATACTCTGATAATGCATGTTGTAAATTTCATGTTATTTGCATGCTTCCTTCAGGGTGTTGTATTTACGGTGGCCAGCAGTGTATTTTAAATTAAATATATATATATTTGAATTTAACAAATACATAAAAACATTATCTCACTCAATATAAAACTAATTTATATTTTAAATTATTAAAATTCAATTGTAAACAAATAAAAGATAAATTACTGCTGCAAACTAATTTGCAATATCATTTAAATTCAGAAGGGATATGTAAATTAAGTGCAAGCATCTAAATATGTGAAAAAATAATTAATAACCATAAATTAATCATAAAAACTATAAAGATTTTTTTAAGACTAAATTAAGTTGCATAAAGTGAATAACTGTTCAGCAATATATATGCATTTAACAATTACAATATATTATTATCTCATTCATATAAACTATTTACATATGCATGTGAGCACAAACATTTTTATTATTTACATTTTTATATTTACATATGCAAATTGCACAAGCTAGTCACTGCACATTGCCTTGTCTTTGTCCATGTGCACATCGATTTATTTTCAATTAAATAAATCAAGAAGCTAAAACCATGTTAAAATTCTCACGGTAACCAGAAATGAGGTTTCATCGTCAAAACTGAACAAAATTTTTCGTCAATCGAAAGGGCACCCAATTCTACACTAGAGCCTTTATTATTTGCGTTTGGCCTCAAAGATGAACACATAGGTCCATTAAAAAAGCTATCATATCCACTAAAAATAATCCAGTTGGCTTTCATTTTCAAATTCAATACTCATTGTTATTATTATGAAGAATGGAATTAATGATGATAAAAGAAAACACATACGTATTACAGAATTTTTTAGTTTCTCTCTCTCTCTTTTTTTTTAGAGGGGAATACGAAATATGCTACAACCCAGTAATATTTAATAATGTAAGGTTATTATATGCTGAATTAAATGAAAATAAATAAAAAGCATAACATCAGAAATTGTATAAGCTATAATGCAAAAAGCAATTTTTTAAAGAATATTTAGGTTATTCTATAAAGCAAATACTTAATTACAAAAAGAAGTAAACAAATCTATTTGGAAATCTCCATTGTAAAATGTATGCAAGGAATTGTTTCTAATCACACTTCTTAGAGAAAGTTATCTCAGATATAGTTAAGACAGTATTCAGAATTTAAAAAAAAGCGGAAATTGTAAAACTCCTATAGGAATGTAATTTATATCAAACAATTTTAGGATCTTATGCATGTAATTTATACCGTTTTTCAAGGATCTATAAAAAAGAAAGAAAGGTAAACTGAATTTATATGATAGGTGAAGGTTATAGAACAGTATGAAGAAGACTTAAAACTATGCAAATATATACATGAAGCTGAATATTTGAAATACATGCGTTTGTTCCCCAATATAATTTTAGGTCGGTGATCTCACATAATTTAATAAAACTACACAACAGACAGCACGTTATAATACCAAAAATACTTACTATGTTGAAAAACATAAGAAAAGGCTTCGAATAAAAAGTCTGGAATATTTATTCACTATTTCATTGCAAAGCAAAATGTCAGTTATAAGAGAAGAACTTATATTCCAAACACTTTTCTTCCGTAAATTTAATAATGATATTTTCAGTAGTCTGAGTAACGTCATGTTTACAGTAAAATAAGTGCATTTGTTGGAAAGAAATCATATTATTTATGAATTAATGCACAAAGGGCGTAATAAAAAAACTGTCGAGTTATAAATTTTAAAATAAACTTTAATAAATTTATTAAAGAGAAGATATTATTTAGTGATCATTTTATTATACTTCATGACTAAATTTACACATGGCACACGAGTCAAATTAAAAGTATATTATTTAAGGCATATAATATCGGATTATCACATATGTCTTAATTGCAGACGAACCTCGAACCAGCTGGAGTTAAAGTGAAAGTTTTACACTATGAAACATTATTTTACATTATAAGAATTTACGTTTAGATACCTTAAAAAAAAAAAAAAAACACGTGATCGCTAAATATGTACAGTAACAGAACTTATAATGACATGTATAAAAGAATCTTGAAATGTTTTCGACGGTTACTTCTGTATCTAGTATTATCATTTTTACTTTCATGATTGAAGTTTGATTTATCAAAAAGTTTGAAGAAATTTATAATTATTTTCTTTATTATAGTGTATAAAATTTTACTTTCAATTCCACTTTAAAAGGCTGGCCCTTTTTTTTTTTTTTCCAATCTAAAGTAAAATGTATGATTGACTTTGTGATTCAATGAAATGAGATTTAAATGTTTTCCAGAATACAGACTTAATGCTTGCAGAATAATAAAGCACTTCAAACTTATTTGTTCTAAAATTTCCTCAGGCTATTTATAGTTATGAGAATGAAAGTACGTCATTAGCACATCATTAGCATCAAAAGCTCCTGTCGTTACCGAAAGATTGTTGAACCGTGACATGAACTCACCTGTCAACATAAAAAATAAAATAATAAACAGAGGGCGCTCGCTCCGTAGGCTGTGAACTCAAGTGCTAGTGGTGATGATAACGGCCGAAATTTTATGTTTTTGAGAAGCCTTTTGATGTTATGGATCTGACTTTCTCTTCTTTACATCATGGAATGCATCGATATCAAAGACTACTCGTCATTAATAGTTCCAATCGCGTATATATTCAGTGGACATTTCAAAATGTGATGGAGTTCCTGTGGTAAATCTCTGATTTACCTGACAGGTCTGGGATGCTACTCTCGCTTCGGTTTGACAGGTAAATGATGAAGATTGCGTTTCTGCCGAATAGAGAGTTCTCCCATCTTTCACTAATTATGCAGAATGATGAAGAGAATTTTGTTCTTACAGTGCCTCTTGTGTGCTAACCTCACTATTCTAACTTAAATCTTTTAAGCCTGAACTTGTCAGACGTATCAGTTTATTAATTACCCCCTCGAGGTAAGTTTTATACGGTTGATTACACTTTTACATTTTGTTTCCATATCTCGTAGTAACCTGTTGAAGTACTTAAAAAATATTAGAATTTTTCGGTTTACTTTCTGTTTTATTTTTCATATTGAAGCCTTACAAGAAAAATCTGTAGTTTTGATTTTTGATAATACAGTGTTTTGTTAGGTACTTTCTGTTAAATCAAATTTTGCTCTTATAGTGTTTACACTGTTTCATAAAATTGTGGCTATCTAAAGTGTAGTCTTAAAATATGTATTAAATGTGTGTTCTTAATTAAAAATCTTAAAAGTAAATTTTCCATTAAGAGGAATTTTAAAATCTACATAAAATGCAAATTTACTTCTATAAAGGAATTTTAGAACCGTATGGTTTTTGAGCGTATTGATGACATCTAAATATTTACATTAAAAGGGACTTGATTTGTTTTAGAACCATGTATTTAAATTTCTTTATGTTTACATATTTGTTACAAGATTTTTAATTGTGTATTGGCAGTTAAAAATAAATTATTGTATGTGTGTGTAATCGTTTAAGGATAACTTGTTCCGACTTAGTGTGCATATATCCAAAGATATCTGGGCATAGTTTAGATACATTGGGGATATGTTTTTAATTCATATTTATACGTACTTACATATGTAGATGCAAGTTTTTATTGCAGACATGCATTAGCATATGATTTACATTAACATGCATTTAATATGCTTTTAATTTGTATTTTTTGTAAATATTATATGTGTGTGTGTCTGTATGTACTGTAAACATATATGAATAAATTCTAAGCGGAAACCCTGCTGTTTGGCCATATAATATACAGATCCTGGCTGTCAAAATTAGTTTTTTGGTGAATATTTTGTTTTTTAAATAATATCTATGAAATATAAACTAATTACTTCCATGTTAAATTTGAATATGTATATATGTTTTATTAGAATATTCTTTTCCCCCTCTTTTTTTTTTGGTAAATATTTTAAGAAGTTTTTTAGGTTGTATTATTTTTTATGTTTATTAATATTATGACTTCAGATCAAAAGATTAAATTAAATTTTTTTGGGAAAAGGCAAAGCTTTTTCTTTTAATATTTTGAAGAATTAATACATGTTGAAAATCATGATATGTATATTAATTATTATAAATGTAAAATGTTTTGTAGTAAGCCCGAAGTCATTGAGCAGAGTAGGATATTACTGATACTTTCTTTTATTGGCATGGCAATGGAGAAGAGAGAAAGATTCCATGTTACTTAAATTTAGTTAACACAGCCAATTACCCGCTTTCTTAACTTTCTAATTTGCTCCAGGGCATTATTTTTCTCCGGGCTATAATTATTATAGCTATTGTATCAAAATTAAAATTTGAATTTTTGATTATGGTGAAAAGTGGTGGTAATTCTGGATTTCTAAAGTGAAAGCATATTTTGATGTCGATCAAACAAAAAGTGGAATTGCTTAAAAAAATGGATAAATGCATATACATCTCAAAATTATGCAAGGAGTATGTCACTGGAAATTCAGCATTATATGACTTTAGTCTTAAATTTTTTTGTGGGTTTTAACACACAACTCGCAGTGAATAATAGAAAAATCATTCGTTATGCTGTGTTGATCATGACAAAGTTATGATTAAAAAGTGAGATAAAATCACAGTGAAGATGTGTCCATTGATGAGTCCAATGCTAATTGCTCAAGTCAAAATATTTCATGGGGAAATGAATTTAAAACTGAGTGCACATGTTCGACAGGTAGGTTAACTAAATTTAAAAATCACCATAAGGCAATTAGAAACTTCAAGGAAAAAGATATTAAAGTATACTGCTTTGTGCAGCTGCACCACAGGTCCAGGGTTTGGTCCTGAGTCTGGGCAAGGTTAACTCAGCCTTTCATTCCATAAGTGGGTCGATAAAATTAGTAAGTTTGCTTGGGGACTAAACACCGGAGGTCCTGCAACAAATTGACCACTTGTCCAGGGCATATGCTGATGCACTCTGGGGGCCCAGAGATCAAGAAAGCAGAAAAAGGGCACCGTAGGCTGGCCAGGTTTTTCAGATATGATAAGCAAAAAGCTAAATTTTCGAACTGATGGAATTTGTGAAGAAATTCTAGCAAATGAAGATGATGTAGCAGAAGTTTTTCATTTTGAAGGTAATGCCTTAATGATCAATCAGCTGGCCTACCAGCAGCTGAGTAGTAGTGTCACTGAGCACTAGTAGTTTTGTCTAGAGTTTGAATCATGGTGAATGGGCTGTTTATATGGGCATATTTGTGGTTTTCTCCATGTGTAACATGTATATGTGCCTGTTTTCCTTAGAAAATCCTTCACGAAGGTATCCTTTACCTCAGATAGCCTTTGAAATGCTTTGCCATAATTAGAATAACCCATCAGTCAAGTAATGGTCAATGAAATCTGTAGTATGGTTTTAAATCAAGAAAATATTGCTAATGAAGTGAAGAAAGTGACAGAGAGTGTGTTGAGATTTAAAAGATTTCATTTGGTAGTTTAATGAGAACTCTCAATTTGGCAATTACAGGCACTTGAGAAATGAAAACTTTTTAACTGAATAAGAAAGTAAGTCTGTATATAAAATTAAAGTATTAGCAAAAAAAGGGGGGAGGAGGGGGTCCTTCTTAAACAACTTATGTTGATAGAAATGTTTAATAAAACAAATAGCATTAAATTTTTTTTTAATTTTGATTTCTTTAAGGTCATAAAAGCTTCATTTCATAAACTACTATTTTATGTTTTTAATTTTATAATTTCTGTATTCCATCTTAACTAGATTTAAACAAGTAATCTAAAATCCAGAAATTTTCAGAATCACCAAAATATCTGTGATTCCAGATGTCAGACTTTTATTGTGTATATTAAAAAAAAAATGATACTTATGTATTATCCATCAATTGCCTAAGTAGTGCATTTTAGTGGCAATTGTGGGTGATCACTTCCCTTAGAGGTCTGTAAATAACAAACTGACAACTGTTACTGAAATTTCTACCAATGGTTGATGGGATAATACATAAGTAACAAAAATTTTATTATATGTGTGTACACTAAATTTTTTAAATGTTATTTCTTGTGATATATATGTAAGATAAAAATCATGTAAATTAAAATTTTAACTTTAATTTTCAGTAGTCTCCTAACTCTTCATTTTAATATGGTTATTTCCCTCTTTCCATTATAAAAATAATAATTGCTTATAATAAATCTCTCAAAATCATGGCATTTCTGGATTATCAATTTTATGACTTGAATAATGTTAATGATACAGGCATTTGGATAATTCTTCAGTCAGTCTTGATTTTAAATTTGGGAACTGAAACTCAATATTAATCATTCAAAATAAAACTAAATTTAAACGAAACCATTCTGAATTGGAATTTTATCTTAGGCACACTGTATTACTTTCATTTGCTGTCCTGCAAACATATTGTCATATAGGTCTCTCTTCAGCAATTGTAGCATCATAATGATTTAAAAAGCCATAAACATGATAAGAGAATGAGCATGAAGGTAGTGTCCATTTAAGCTGTTTATGCAAATAATTGTATTGTTTGGAAATCTGTTCATGTATTCAGTTGGCCATAAACACTGCTTTGTGTTTTATGCTATCAACTTCAATATAATTATATACAGATATATGTGAGATAAAAAATATGTAAATCAGCTTTATAATTTAATTTAGCAATACCTTCTTAATTCCTCATTTTTAATTTGGGTATTTCATCTCTGTATTCTAAAAATAGTAATAACTTTTCTGGACTGCATTATTTCTAGATCAGTATTGCATAACGCTGATGGCACAGCTAATTTAGAACCTGAACTCAAAATTTCGAGAATCTTAATAAGCAACTAAATCAAAACCTTCTCTTTATGAGCCTCTCTATTGGATAATTATGCACCTTTCTACCTCTGATGCCGCTAAGATGCTGCTTTTCTGCTGTCTTCCTATCGCAATAGTATAAAAAATGTAAATATTCTGGAAATAGGCACAATTAGAATGCTGGGTGAAGTGTGGCCACAAATGTCAATTGAAATAAAAATGAAATTTAATCTTTCTTGGCTGCTAAGTTTGTTGTTCATTATAAATTGATCATTCCATGTTATACACCATTAAAAGTGCTACATCTTTTTCATCACACACACATACATATATATAAACCGTAATTTCCGGAAGAAACGCCGCAGCGTTTACGTGTTTAAAACTTAAATTTTCAGCGGGTGCGGTGTTTCTACCCATGCGGCGTTTAGGTGCACTAAAAATATTTCCTATGATGGTCATTGTACATAGTTGGAATGGCCTTCATTGTGTATAGACTGGTCCTGTTCCCACACAAAAGACCACTCAGTTGCTTTTTGCGAACATTATTTTGTTTACATTCTTTCCCTTGAACGGACCTACATGCCTTAGTCACCCTAAATAACAAGATCTCAGAACAATAACATTCTTCCCCCTTTCAAATCAGCATTCTCATCAGTTTGAATAGACTCTCTCCTCTGCCATTCGATGAATCTTCCAGGACCCATCATTTCCCCACCCCTGCCTTTTCTGCAATTTTTTTCAAAGGTGGACATGACTCTACATGCCTCGCAATAACGAACTCTGATGTATTTCCCCTTCAGCATAAATCGATTTTTCTTGGCATTCTGCCAGATACAGATCCCATCAGTTTGGGTACAAGTACTTGTTGGATACTTTTTAAGTAAGAAGGGAGCGGAAAATTTTTGAAAATGGCACCAAAACGGCACAGAAGCTATACTGCTGGTTTTAAGCTTAATGTAATTTCACGTGCTGAACAAATTGGAAATAGAGCAGCAGCTCGAGAGTTTGAAGTGGACGAGAGATGTATTCGTTACTTAAAAATGTGCCACAACAGAAATGAGACAAAAGAAGTGGCACTGTAAGGTGGCCGAATCTAGAGGACGATCTTGCAGACTGGATAAAGGAGCAACGAGGAAAGGGAATGGCAGTTTTGACTGTAAAAATTCGCTTTCAAGCAAAATTTATAGCAAAACAAATGAACATAAATGATTTCAAAGGGGGGCCTTGCTGGTGTAGCAGATTTATGAAAAGAAAAAATATTTCTGTGCATACTAGAACAACAGTCGGGCAACAATTACCAATGGACTGCAGGATAAAAAAGCATCTTTTCTAAAATATGTTGTCAGGACTGAGAATTCTGTGCATAGCTTTAGAAAACATGTTGAAGTACTAGGGTCCTCATCCTCAAGTCCTGAACTGGAACAGGGAGCTGAAAAATGTTGGCTTTGTTCTGATGTAGATACTGTACTGGAGAATAACTGCACTCGAAAGGGATTTGAAATCCTCTTTTATTAAATCGATATTATTTACACACTTCCCAACTCGGGAGAGATACAGAAAGTAAAAGACCACACTTGGGCCTAACTTAACAATCAAATAAATTTATACTAAACTTAAATAGAAATTTAATTAAACTTTGCTCGCAGAGCAAATCGCGGAGTTTGGCCTCTAACTAAATGGTGCGTAGCAAAAAATACTAATACTAGCGCACTTCAATTTATTTCAATATGCAATCACGTCGTAAGCACTATGGCTTATAATTTTAGCTGCTAGCTGGTCAGGCAAACGTCGAGCAGAATGACCGTGATCTGAGACTAAAGCTCTCTCACACTGAGAGGTTTCTACCTCTGGTTTAAATAGTACTTAGCTGTACTTCAAATTAGCATAAGCTGAAAACGCGCGCTTCTTCTGACGAGAAGTTGAAACAGAGAAGAGATAGAAAGATTTAAATTAAAATAAAACTTGGTTAGTTTAACTAAAACCTTACATACTTCCTGCCAGAATTGCGGTAGTTAAACTACTGTGGTCCAAACGGACCATGTTGAAACTCGCAATTCTAAACAAATAGTCAACATTTCACTCTTCTCAACTTAGACCAACTCTTACAAGGCAGTATCTGTTTGTGAAAACTTTTTACGGAAGAAATTTTCTTGGAACAACAGTCTTCAACATTTTTTCTCTCATAAGTCTTACTCCTTCCAGCAAAATCTGGAAGGAAAGGAATTTTAGTAAAACATAATAACAGTAATTTTCTAGGTACAATTCTTTATTCTTACCCCTGTAAATTCGCACACACACATTATCATTCAAGCACAATTAAATTCTTCCCCCCAATGCTCTCTCACCGGTGTTGGATGCAAAGCAAACCGCCATTGCGGGTTTTCTGTGTTCGGGGGTGTTCAAATCTTCCACCTACGATGGACTAACATTAGTTAGAACTTGACTCAAAAGACGCCCTATAACCAGCTAAACCTGAGGTTCTCACTAGCTTTATGTCTAACACTTTAAGTGTATTTGGTGGAGAGCCTATTTAACACTTGCATTCTAAAATTACTCAAACTTTAACTTTTCATGCATACAGTTTGCCGTTTGCATATATAATTCACATTGATATTGCACTTAACGTGCATTGCTAGCATAATATTATTTGTTACATTTTATAACACTTTAACAATTTCATAGCAGTCATGAAATACAAATGTAGGTTAAATTTCTAAGCTTACAGCAAGTGCTTCCTATTCCTTTCTCAAGGTACTTTCCTGAAATATTCCATTACACTGAAATAATAGTCCATAGACTAAATCGTGTTCTTCAATTTTCTGATTTTTCATTCTAGACATTTTACAAGTCTTTCGACAAAGCGTCATACAAAATCATTTAGTTAACATTTTTCTTTTCAGCAATTTGTTGCTTTTACAAAATTAATCTATTTATAATGCTTAAAAATCTACTTTACAAACATTAAGTAATTTTAAGTCTTTAAGAATTACAAATTTTTTTTTTTTTAAAACAAGAAATTTTTCTTTCAAGATGAGAACTTATCGCCCACTTGGCGTAAAACTCAACCTCGCTTGAGGTAAAATCGACCCTGCAACTTTCAGTACACTCGAAAATTAACTAAACTTTTGAATACGAAATTCTACTTATCTTGTTGTACTCATCCATCCTTTTCTTGGCCCAATCCTTGGAAGTTGAGTATGTTGCAGCTTGGTTCAGTCTCCTTGACTTTGGTTGTTGGTCCTTGAAAGCTTGCTCATCTCTTTTCCTTTTACAATTCCGTCGTTGTATTCTAGCGTATTTGCTCTGGGGAGGAGGTTGTTCTGCTGGGCGTTTGGTTGATCTTGGGCCCTTGTTCGTTGCTGCTCCTGGTTCCTGCTGTATTCGGAACTTTGATTCTCAGGCTGCAATCGAGGCTGCTTGCTTCTCAGACACCTTCCGATGATTCCGCAGTTCTTTTGGATTCATTGGGCTTTCCTTGCCCATTCTGCTTTCGTCTCTTGGTTTGCTCGTAGGTCCGTTCATAGATCTGCTCACCTGCATCGTGAGACTTTCTTTTGAATCCACATTTTTGGTTCTTACTTCTACTTTGTTGAGGGGGAGCTTTCTTTTTCTGACTTTTTGATGCAGTTGTAGCTGGTTCCTGCTGTTTTCGCTGAGGTACATCTTCCTGGCTAATCGATTGCCTCGGAGCCTCGGATGAAAAAAATCTTTAAATTCAGCCATTTTGCTGCAATTATAGAACGGCTTAATTTGATCCACATTCACTGTGATTGTTTGTCCATCATTTCTTTTTAATATAACCACTGCCTTTGTGACTTTTTCAATTATGAAAGGGCCTTCAAAACGCGGAAAGAATTTCCCCACTTTTTCTTCTGGAGCATTTGACAAGTTATGTTTTATTTTCAGAACTTCATATCCCACATTGTACTTGACCCCTCTTCTCTTTTCGTCATAATACAATTTTTGTTTTCTCTGGGCCATTTCTATATTTCCCGTCGCTTCCCGTATCAACTTTTGTATATCACTTATTTTAAATTCTTCTGCCCTTTCCTGGACAAAGAAAAGTTTATCTAAGGGTGTTAAAATTTTTCTCAGGGTCGGCCAAATAATTATATATATTTTTGAACTCTGGATCTTTTTTGAGTTCGGCTATTACTGTTTCACGAGAATCTAATACTTTGGATGTCAGCATGGCTATCTTAATTACACTTCCATTTTCATCTAAGTTAATTCTGCTTAAAGCATCTGCCACAACATTTTCTTTTCCCGGCGTATGTTTAATTATTAGGTTATATTCCTGTAATTTGAGAGCCCACCTTATTAATCTGGGTGATAAATTTTTTCCAGAATAGAGTCTAGTGACCGCCGCGTGGTCGGTATATACAGTTACTGGAGAACTTCCAAAGAACACACGAAATTTCTGTACTGATGCTAACACTGCGAGAGTTTCTCTTTCCATTGCGGAATAGTTTCCCTGCGTTTCATTTAATGTTCGACTGGAAAAGGCGACGGGTTGACCATTTTGGGAAAGCACCGCGCCAATCGCGAAATCTGAAGCGTCCGCTGAAATCTCTAATCCTTTATCCCCTTCTGGAAATTTTAAGACGGGAGCTTGAGTCAATGCGTCTTTCAGTTTTTGAAACGCCAAGTTGGCTTCTGCTGACCACGAAAACCGAGCTTTCTTTCTTTTCAACTTTAGCAGCGGCTCAGCTATTTTTGCAAAGTCTTTAATGAAGGACCGATAGTATGAACACATCCCAAGAAACGACGATAATTTCTTCGCGGTTTTAGGAACAGGAATTTTTAATAGCTATTATTTTTGATTGATCCGTTTCGATTCCCTTTTGGGAAATTTTAAATCCTAAATAGCGTAACTCTTTTGCGGCAAATTTACATTTGGACGCATTTATCTTAAAACCAGCTTCATTTAACAATGAAAACACTTTTCTTAAATCTTGTAAGTGTTGTTCTAGATTACTACTCGTAATTATAATATCGTCTAAATATATGAACGTGCTTTTACCAAGGACTGGTCTTAAGACGATATCCATACATCTTTGGAACGCTGCCGGCGCGCCGGATAAACCAAAAGGCATTCTAAGAAATGCGTACGTGCCAGACTTAGTTATGAACGTGGTTTTGTGTACGTCTTCGGGTATGTTGTTAATTAGAACTTCAATCTTCAGTAAACTCAAATTCTTCACGACCACGGTGTTTAAATTGATTTTGGAAGGGTTTTGCGCTGCTTCGGACTTCTTCACCTTCCTCGAAGAAATCCATCTTAGTTTAAATTCTTCTTATTCTGGTTGCCCTCGGAATCTTTGCTTGTTCTTCTATTGAATTCCCTTCGTTCGCCGTTCGATTCAGGAGACCCATCTTTCATCGGCCATTGCTTCGCCATATTCCCGTAACTTTGATTTTGCTTCTGCTGGGGTCTTGGCGAACTCCACTGACTTCTTCGCTCAAATTGGCGTCGTCACTCGTTGTCGGCTGTTCTTCGGCTTTCAAATTGTACTGCGAGCTCAAATAATCTGTCTAACGTTGTTGGGTTTCTTAGCTCGATGAAATCTTGAACTTGAGGCAGTAGCCTAGGAAGTATAATTTGAATAATTTCAGGATCCGGGCGACTTCCATACAGAAGCTTGAAACCCTGAATTTTTCTCAAAATAAAATTAGACAAATCTTCTATTTTTTCTTGATATCGACTAAAAACCGCTTACAGTCTGGCTCGGTCTCGTACTACAGGAAATGCTTTCACCAAGGAATTTTTGAAATTTTCATACGTATATGTGGGGCTTCCGGGTTCTCCCCAGAGATTCTTTCCAATGCACTTGAACCAACTTAGCGCTTGGCCCTTCAAAGCGCTGGTAGCGAGAGCGACTTTCTGAAAATCGTGAACTGGATATAGCATGAATGGGGAGTCTAGCTTTTCCAGGAAATTAATTACGGCTGTCTTGCCGTCAAAACTTGCTGCTGGCTTCATGGCTGCTCTCATGGTTTGTACGATGTAGCCAAATCCTTCTAGGCCAGGAGGTGCTATCTCAGGATTCTGGACAGGTACAGCAGGTATCTCAGGTTTGTCTTCTTGTCTGTGAGGCCATCCTCTTCTTTTTGTTCGGGCGCCACTGTCACGACTGAGTATTCTGTGCATAGCTTTAGAAAACATGTTGAAGTATTAGGGTCCTTATCCTCAAGTCCTGAACTGGAACAGGGAGCTGAAAAATGTTGGCTTTGTTCTGATGTAGATACTGTGCTGGAGAATAACTGCACTTGAAAGGGATTTGAAATCCTCTTTTATTAAATCGCTATTATTTACACACTTCCCAACTCGGGAGAGATACAGAAAGTAAAAGACCACACTTGGGCCTAATTTAACAATCAAATAAATTTATACTAAACTTAAATAGAAATTTAATTAAACTTTGCTCGCAGAGCAAATCGCGGAGTTTGGCCTCTAACTAAATGGTGCGTAGCAAAAAATACTAATACTAGCGCACTTCAATTTATTTCAATATGCAATCACGTCGTAAGCACTATGGCTTATAATTTTAGCTGCTAGCTGGTCAGGCGAACGTCGAGCAGAATGACCGTGATCTGAGACTAAAGCTCTCTCACACTGAGAGGTTTCTACCTCTGGTTTAAATAGTACTTAGCTGTACTTCAAATTAGCATAAGCTGAAAATGCGTGCTTCTTCTGATGGGAAGTTGAAACAAAGAAGAGATACAAAGATTTAAATTAAAATAAAACTTGCTTAGTTTAACTAAAACCTTACAATGTGACAGATATTATTGATAAAAAAAAAACTTCTTCGGTCACAGATAATAAATATGGATGAAACGCCGTTAGTTTTAGACTCTCCTGCAAACAGAACTGTTGATGAAACTGGTGCAAAAACTGTGTCTGTGCTTATGACGGGGCATGAAAGAACGTCATTTACATGTGTGTTAGCTTGTGCCGCAAACGGTGACAAGCTAAAGCCGGTGATCATTTTTGAACGAAAAACTATTCCAAAGGGAGATTTTCCTAATGACGTAATTATTTGTGCAAACGAGAACGGCTGGATGTGCAAAACAGTTATGCATGAGAGGCTACAAAAAGTTTGGCAGTGACATAAGGGATCTTTTTTCCAACCAAAAGGGTTATTGTTAATGGATTCCATGCGTGTTCATTTACTTGAGTCAGTGAAAACCAGATGTCAAAAATTGTCTACGACCGTAGCAATAATTCCTGGTGCTTTGACAAAAATCTTACAACCATTAGATTTGTCAGGTAATAAATCCTTCAAAGCTGAAGTCCGAAAGCGGTGGGAGTGTTAGATGAGTGAAGGATTGCATACGTATACCAAGAGCGGTAAAATGCGTAGAGATCTTATTAAGAAGTTGCAAAGTGGGTAGTAAGTGCGTGGAAATCGGTAAAATCATCGTCAATAATAGCAGGGTTCAAAGAAGCTGAAATTATATCCTTAGATAAAGAGACTGTAAACCAAGAGGATGAATGTGACGATTTGGAAGACTTGGACTTAGATCAAGATTTACTAAATCTTTTTAATTCGGATAGTGAAGAATCAGATTTTGATGGCTTCATATGATGTATAGGTTGCTGTAATACCTTTTGTAAGTAAAATTTAAAATTTCCTTTTGTCGTCCAAATTTAATATTTCGTTGTTGCAACATTTTTTATAATATAGTCTGAGTATTACAAATATGCACTTCTTTAGTGGGTAAATATAAGTATATTCGTGAATGTAAATATATTTTCAACATTTCTTACCTTTAATTTATTTTAGAGTTATGGTTTCATTTCATGCATTTTTCTTAACTGATATGTCATATATCGGGACATAGGTTGAGATTTTGCATCTATACGGCCCACGACGATGTCACGCGCAATTTAATATATTGCGGCGTTTCTGTGTAATTTAAATTTTTTTCCTGCCATTTTTATCGAGTGCAGCGTTTGCGCTGATGCGGCCTTTCTTCCGGAAATTACGGTACATAAATAATACAAAAAAAATCGATGGGTACTCTTTTGTTATCAGGACCACATCCACAAATGTGTGTATGTATGGATATATGTATTCATGTGTACATGCATATATGTTCATATGTATGTGTGTGTGTGTGTATACATCCATATATATATATATATAAGCACATATATACATACATACATTTTTTAATCTGGTCCCGATAACAGAAGAGTACCAAATGATGCACCAAGAAGGAATAATGCAATTTGGACACTAATTGCTATGCATACAGTTTTTGATGGAAAATGCAAATTTTTAAAGTTTGGCAGCCAATGAATGAACATGTAGTGCTGCAGTGCATCTTAAATGTGCAACTGACAGGATACTAGAGGAGAAATTTTGATTCCAGGCCATATATTCAGTGTGAATTTCATTTCATGTTCTCAAGTTGACAGTAACAAGACCTTATATACTGGTGCACAAACAATATACACAGATGCCAGTATTTGTGAGAGGACATGTAGTTAGGCTCAAAGAAGGTAGTTGGTCTAATCGACGAATCTCTCAACATTGGTTAGGAGCGATGCCAATATTAGACAATGTGAATGGTGAACAATGGCCGAATGTAGCTTCCAAGAAGGAAGCGGTCAACATAGAGAGACGCCAGAACATGAGGACCGATCAGTCATCAGAGCAGCACTCTGAGCCGTAGATTCATCATTATCATCATTAGTACATGCGACTGGTGCTTCATTGACCGCAAGAACTATTACCAGGTAGCTCAGAGAAAGAGGGTTGAGGTCACGTACCTCTTGCGCTGACTACCATTAACCTCTGTACACCGACAAGCCCATTTGTGTTATGTCAGGCACGTTTGATCTGAAATATCACTGACTGGAGTAGAATTCTCTTCGGTGATGAATTCTGCTTCAAATTAAACCACTGTGACCAGCGAAGATGTGTCTGGAGATGCCCCAGACAGCGGTGGGATACCAACCTCAGTGTTGCCCGCCATACGGCTTGAAAATCAGGAATGATGGTCTGGAGTGCTATTTCATTTAATAGGAGGACCTCATTGGTTATCGCCTGCGGCACCCTTACGGCACAGTGGTATGTTGATGATGTTTACCCTTTGAAGCGTAAAACATCATTGTGTTGCACTTCATATCACGCCATCCTGGGTTTACAGTTCAACAAGATAATGCCCGCCTACACATGGCAATAGTTTCAACTGCTTGTCTTCATGCTTGCCCGACATTACCTTTGCCAGCAAGGTCATCGGACTCCCCCCAACCCCACTAAAAATGTTTGGAGCATTTTGGGCGAAGCCCTTCAATATTCGTGGGATTTTGCCAATCTAATGCACCAAATGGACAGAATTTTGCACAGTATCCTGCGGGAGGGTATCTGCCAACTCTGTTAGAATAAATCATATATTTTCTCTGAAATTGTAATCATGTTTTTTACACACATATATGACATCTTCTGATTTTTGTCCCATTCTGGTAACTTCTTGATGCATCTTTTTTTTTTTTTTTTTTTTTTAATTTTTTTGTTAGACACACACATTTATATACAATTTATTATATATAAATGTGCTATTTCATGTAATGTGTATATGTACATATATGCTGTTGCGTGCATACAAGTTCATAATAAATTGAATGTACAAGGTCAGATTTATCAAAATTTATTCTTATCGAAAGAAAAATAACAGAATTGGAATTTTCCTCACAGACATTCATATAATGTTCACAATATAATCAGTAGTTATACAGTTAAATATTGAAAATCTGCCAACCTGAAATCCGCCAACTCCTGAAATCTGCATTGCCTCTCAAAATGTAAACATTCAATTTATAGGTTCCAGAAACCGCAACATGGAGAATGAAATACCGAAGAAAAAATATTTATTCAATAATGACGTCATAATTACCAAATAATAATCAGTCTGTGTTAAAGACAGAAAAAAAAAATCTTAGCCTTAAAAGAGGTTTTTAATTTGGATGATGTGTTCAGATGAGCCAACAGTGGCATATCGGATAACTAACGATGAAATCATTGGCTCCGTTTTGAACTCACAACAGCAAGAAAATGATTCCAACACTGACACAGATAGTGAATTTGATAGGAGTGAGAAATATCTTTTAATAAGGGTTTGGAACATGGTGAAAAATGCCTAAAGTATTTAGAACTAAAGAGCTGGTTAGAGAGCAAGAGAGTATGACTATAGAATTAAAAAAAAAACTTATTCTAAAACACCTTAAAGTTTTAAAACAAACCTTTTTCAGAAAAATGTTTGAAACATGTAAAAAAAAAAAGAGTGAAATATTTTATGCTGTATTAATATATATATAATAATTTAATTAAATGCATCTAATATGCCATATTTATTTTGCACTTTTAGTTTGAATATTATGATTTATCTTTTCTGTTCTGAAATCCGCAAAATTCTAAAATCTGCACTACCTCTGGTCCCAAGCATTGCGTATTTCTGGACTTCTACTGTACTTCAAACTACTAAAAATGTTAAAATACAATGCAATACAAAGCGTTATTGAAAGAGAAAGCTAATTCAAATATCTTATTTCATCTAAATAAACCACAATAATTAAACAACTGAGCTGAGATGTCTCTCTCTAGCTTTAAATAGTTTTCAACCGGCTGCACAAGGATAATTCTAGCATTTTCTGCTTTTCAATATTTTTGGAAATCAACAAGAGAAATGAATTACGGTTATAGCTAACATAGTGGTCAATTATATTTATTCAATTTTAATACAAATTACTAAGATATCCATTTATTCAATGTTAAATGCACATGCTCCTGCATTTTTACTTTTCTGGCATAGTTTTCTCTTAAAATTTGTCTCGTGCTGCATAGCACAGGGAAATAAAACAATTTTAATTATAATTGTACTAAAATTAGCTATCTAAATACAAAATTGTATATATGTAATGTATACATATATATGTATGTACACACACACGTGTGTGTCTGTCTAACCATGGTCGTTCATAATGAAAGCATTTTATGATTCAAAATGTTTTATTCCCCGTATACCTGGAGTTGTAATGATGTACCTTTTTCTGGTCTATAAATATTTTTGTATTTTGTCAAGTTCATCATCAAAATTACATTTTTCTTATTTTGCACTTAATTTTAAAGATTTTTTAATGAAATTTATTGTTTTTATTAAAAAGTTGTTTTTAAAAAGGATTTCATATGCATTTGTGTAATCTGAAGTTTATTTTTCAGTTATACATTTGATATTTGGATTAATCAGACATCAGAGATATGATGGGTAATAAAGATTTTAATTTTTTTTTAATGTTTGGTAAAATACATTGCTTTGTTTTGTTAAGTCTTATAAATGAAAGCTTGAAACTAGCATTATATTATTGTAAAATATGTGTAGAATGTGGGTATTTAAGTTTGCATACGATTTATATACTTTTGTTTGTTATATAAAATGGTATGTAATATGAATTTGAATTAGTCCTAACACAATTTTTTTTTTAATTAAAAGATGGAATTTTTGTTATATTAAATTTCCTTCTCAATAATGGAAGTTTTTACATTTTTCAAAATTTGAATCATGAGACAAATTTAATTTGGATTTGTATTAGGTTAATTTAAAAAATAATTTATCATTTAATTTGAAAGCAGCAAATCTTTGATGGTATATCATTCTCAATAGTGATTAAAAATGACATATTAAGGAAGATGCCATCTTGGCAGAAGTTTAATAAGTGATTTAAATTTATCTTCAAAATTTTCTTATTGATATTGAAGATTAATCTGGAGGAAAGAATATTTTATTTAATTATGTGCAATTTTGTTGTTTTTAAATTAAGTAGAATTAAAATTCAGAACTTCAAAATTGTTATAGTTTTCAAAGTGTCTTTCTGAATTAGTCCAGTTAGTAACATTTCAGTTTCATACAGTTAATGTTGTGGAAAATATATGGATGCAGAGCACTAAATTCTAAAAATAAAACAGCATTTCAAGAGAGAGATGTTTTTAGAATGCATTTCATATATAAGAATTCTAGAAATATCCATTAATATGATTTGCTATGCATAGCTAGAATTTTAATTTTTATGTTATTATTGTTATTATATAATTTTAAAAAAATTTTCTTCAGACATGGAAAATTAATCAGGTGTTCTTGTCCAAATATCTTGTCAACTAATAATAAGAAACAATAAATCTAAAGTCGTATGCTATTGTAAATAAATTATGTATAGATTGTCTTGCTTTTGTATATAATAGTACCTCCTGTAAAGTCCTCTGAGTAATGGACAGGGACACCTCTATTCAAGGAACAATTTGTTGGTTTTGGTCCTTTTGTATAGAGATCTTAATGTACAAATAGGGACCATAATGTACCTCTTATTAAGGAACACTATATTTAAGAGACACTGAAAAGGATTAAACAGTAAGATAGAGGTAGAGAAATAAAATAAAAAATAGAAATACTCTTTTTAGTAATCTTTTGAAGTTTCAAAGGCAAGTTTGTGCTCAATGAAAGTTTTGTTACAAGGGAATAATAAAATAAAAAATTAATCCCCCTCTTTTGAAAACTGCTTTTCATTGGGGAAAATTAGAACAGTACATTGAGAAAAAGCAAACTGTGAAATAATAAAAAGGATATTTCAGATTCATAGTATTCAAAACCCAATTATTCTTGCTACAGTTCTCATTAGTGGAAGAAAACAGTGTTAGTAAGCTGTAGGGCAATCCAAGACAGGGACCAATGGGAAAGAAAAGATGGTGGGATGGCTGGATCTCCTTTCCAAGGCAGAGGAATATCACAATGCGGATAAAACTTTTATCATTCTTAGTTCTTGCTATGACTGGGAAGCAAAAGAAGTGTAGTTTTTTACTTGTGTGTTATTTTTACATACTTATGTAGGATGGCTTCAGACAAGAAAATATTAGCATTAAAACAAAAAGTTGAAGCAATTCATGTAGCAGAAACTGAAAAGCTTTAGTGTGAGAGATTTAGGGCAGAAATTTTGAATAAATAAAAAGGAAGTAAGTCATGTGGTAAGATTTTTATGTATTACTAATTCAAATGAATGTTTCAAGACTATAATATCTAGAAAAACTGAAGTATGAGTTGATACAATAGTATTCAACACGTTTTGTTCTGTAAAAGCAAACAGTATTCTTGTAAGTAGAGTATTATTGCAAGAAAAGGCAGAAAATTTCCGAAAGTCTAGGACTACAAGACTTCAAAGCATCAAATGGTTGGTTAAACAAATATAAACAAAGACATAACATTATTTCTAAGACTATTTGTGTAGAAGAACTATCAGTAAATGTGCAATATATAACAGACTAGATCAAAAAGCTAAGTGAAATTTGTGAAGCATATGAGGCTAAACAATGCAGATGATACTTGATAATGTTATTCAATTTTATCTAGTAAAACTCTGTATTTTAAAGGAGAAAAGTAATACTAAAAATAGTGCAGATGATACCTGATAATGTTATTGAATTTTATCAAATAAAACTGTGTGTTTCAAAGGAGAAAAGTGCTGTGGTGATTAAAGCTGCAAGGAAAAGTCTCACTGTACTATTTTGTTGTAATGTGGAAGGAAAGTGTGAGCAACACTTGTAATTGGAAAGCCCAATAAACCTAGATGCATCAAACAGATCAATCCAAAAGCTTTGTTAGTCTGTTGGTATCACAATAAAAATCATAGATAATGCAAAGTGTAATGCCAAAATGGTTAATTGCTCTTCCTGAAAAAATAGGATGAATATCCAGAAAAATAGGAAGATTCTGTTATTTCTTTACTATTCACCAGTTCTCCCACCAAATGTAAATCTAAAATCAGTAAAATTAGTGTTTTTCCCACCTAATGTAACATGGTGTTACGCTTTAAGCTTCATTATAAAATTTTGTTTTTACAGCATGTTCTCTGTCAAGCTGCTTGGGAAAACAGCGATCAGCTTGTGAAATGTGTCACTGTGTTGAATGCCATTCAGTGGATAACAAAGGCTGTTAAATCCGTATAACAAAGTTGTGTTCAGCAGTGCTGTAAGAAAGCAGGCTTTGAAATTTCAGTTTTGATTTCCCTCAGTGAAAATACTTCTGATGAGAAGGGATTTTTTGAACTTGGTGCTGTAATGCAAAAATTAGAAACTGATGAAAACTGTGTACTGAAGAAATCAATGACAATATAAAATCTTGTAGTTGAACTGTTGTTGTTGGTGTGAGTTTTAACAAAAATATCTTCGAAAGCAATAAGGAAAATGAAGAAAAGCCAGACAAAGTGTGTGATATGAAAAACTTATGCAGATGCCTTAAAATACCTCTTGATTAAAAAAATTCCTGATTAACTGTTGATGACAGTAAAGGACTTAAGATTATCAGTGACTTTAATATTCAAGTGGAAAAAATGCATGCAATGCATAGACTTTCAAACAAAGCCATGTAGCATATTTTCAATACATTTCTGTAAATATAAAACTCTGGTTTTCATTTCAGACATTTTCCCTATAATTAAACTTTTTTGATTAAGAATTTTAATTTTTCTTCAACTTCAAATTCAAGCAAATACCTGTGACTATGTTACTTATTTATAGATCATTCATTTAAAACTTGATGCAACCTGAATTTCTTATTAAAATTACATTTTTTAGTATGTACCTTTGAAGAAGGGACACTGTTTGATCTATTGGGTGTCCCTTATTGAGAAGTATTACTATAGTTCCTCTCTGATTTGATCTGTTTTTATGTTTTGTATTGTTTAAGGAACATATTTATATGATGTTTTGGTTCTGTTCAATTATCTTTTAAAACAGATTTAATAATTTACTGTTATTCCAATTTTTTATGATACATATTTTATTTTTTAACTTAATATCTCTAGTTCTGAATTCTCAATCAATAGTTTTGGCATACTCGTTCATTTATTTGTAGGAACTGCTGTTGAATTTTCTAAGTGGTGTTGTAAATGAGCTATTTTTTCCTAAAAATATGATAGCAATTCAGATTTCTAAAATTTTTCTGTCAATTATCCATTTGTTAATAATTTTTTATTGGGTCTCTTGCCCAAAAATTTATTTCTGTGAACTGAATACCTATTTTTAAACACTATTTCTTCTACTTATAAGGCATCTTCAGTTCAGAGATACATCTCTTAATTTCAATACCACAAATACAGAAAAAGATCTTTGTTCTGACTCTATTAAAAAGAAATAAAATGACTGAAATAAAATGACTGAAATAAAACACTGAATAATTAACAATTGAGAAACAGTAAATAATTTTAAAAATTAAAATCTGAAGGGTTTTTGATTTTAAGTTACATCCAGAGGGTTGTTTTTTAACATTTTGTGTGTTACCTTTATTTATTAAGTATCATGTTCTTCGCACTTAAACCTTAAAATTCAGTTCAACAGCAATATTGCAATTTAATTTTAAAATGAGTATATCTTCAGAATTTCTGATACGGTTCCACTCATTTTAGATAAAAAGGTTTTTTTCCCCCCTGTAGAATGTTGCAATTGCTTGCTTTTAAATTATTTGAGTTTTTTCATGAAAAATTCATTAAAGTTTTACAAACTATGAAATAGATAATAAAACAAATTCCGAATTCGGGCTTCCAGATGCACATATTCGGGTAGAAACATACATTATTCAAAATTGGATGGCTATAGGTACCGTTGTTTTATCACATTTGGAGAAATATACATACATTTATGCAGATTCTTCATTATTTAATTTCTTTAAATATAATACAGGGCTGCAATATTTTGTGACAACAGTTTGAGACTTTTAATGTTTCCGACTCAAAATTGCAAAACGAAAACAATAGTCCTTCAGTGACAAAGCCTTTTTGGACTAATAATCAACTTTGATTAATGAAAAGCAATAATATTCCTATTATTTAAATTAATAATTTGGAGAATTAGGTTTCAGAATAATTAGTAGTTAAAAAAAAATCTTTGATTCTAAGGTGCACCTTGTTTTTAACCACTTTGGTGCTGGGGGAACAAGCTTTGATTAAATATTGTATTAAAGTTAGCAGCTGTTTGGTCTCATTTTTTCTTGATGCACTTTGAACACTGCCTGCAATTGTACACTGTAGAAAACTGTTACATGAAGCAGTGCTTATTCTCAAATTTTTTTAACTTTAATCTGTTTCAATAGCTTTGTACCATTATAAAGGCATAAAAAGAAACAATGCTTGTATATAGTTCATAATAAATTTGTGCTTCTATATAATAATTTTTGTATATGTGTAATAGTTTTATTTCTGTTTTAATAGAATGAATTGATGATTTTTAATTTGTCACAGAGAGTGTTTGCATATTTGATGAGTTAAAACTAACAAATTTTTAATTTGTGACCAATATTCATAATCCTCCCCCCATGATGTCAGTAATGAATCAAAAATTATTATTGCAAGTGTTAAGGCAACAAGAGTCAGCATAATACTCATAAATTTGCAGGACTGATTTCAAAGGTTTAAATATAGAACCCACTTCTTCAGCTGGAAAAGTGCTAAGTGAGCAGTTCTGTAGCTGAAGAAGAGTGTTCTATTTTTAAATCTTTGAAACTAGTCTTACAAATTTATGTGTATTATGCTAATTCTTGTTGCCTTAACACCTCTAATAATATAAATGATATTTTAACTCTTTTATAGTTTTCTAACAGTAAATTAAATGAAGTAGATTGAAATAATTTATTTTTAAAAAATTGGTGTGAAGTTGATCAAAGATTATTTTTAAAAATTTTGCCATATTTTTACATACAAATCATTAAATATTTGAATAGCATAAATTTCTTACAGTAAACATCAGGAATTTATTTTCTGGTTAATTAAGCATTAAGTTTAAATATAGAATCATTTTAAAATGTGACTGCACTGTTGTAAGATTTTAGAAAAGAAAGGGTAGGTAATGTGAGAACAAAGATCTATTTTATTGTGCAAGATGTCGTCATAGGAAAGGGAATGAAGGAAGAAATTAAGGAAAATTAAATTTTGTCATTAAGGAAGAAATACATTTTGAATCATTACTTTACTTTTCTTTCATGAGATATTATAATTTTTCTATAAATTTCATTTTTTTTTATGATCCAATATTTAGGCCATAGAGATTTGTTGAAAATTAAGTGTGTCTTAAATTAACCTTGTGTAATAAAGAACATTATTTTTATCTTTATTTGACTAAAAACTGATAGGATATGCCTACTAAATACTTTCAGTTTTTATCTTCTATAATGGAAGGATGTTTGTAAATATTTTATGACTCTGAATTTGCCCTAGTGGCTTAGTTTTTATAATTATCTGATCCTAATGTTTATGTGAGTCAAGAAATAGTTTTCTCTTGTTTATCTGGAAACTTGCCAACTGTTACACATTTTTAAAAAAGTGCATATCCTAAAACTTATTTATCTTTCGATCTAATTATTTTTGTTTGATTTCAAATTTTGGATTAAGTGTTTATGTCTCATGTCCTTTTCAGTTACTAAATAGCTAATGTTTCAATTACTGCGGAGTGTGTCTTTCAGAAAATTAGATTTAGTTCATGTAAAATATTTGCTGATGCTTCTTAAAGGTGATTTAAAATAATTTAAAATATTCAAGAAATTTATATACTTACTGTCTTTTTTTCATTACAATTTTATAATTCTTATTTCATTTTTAAAGAAGTGTCAATTTTCATTAACTTTGAACTGTGTATTGAGATGGTTTTATATTTTAAGTGCAGGCAAGAAATTTATTAGTAGTTTTATCTATTTTAATTTTTATGACTATTTTCTATGCTTTCCTGCTAGAGCATTAACAGTATTAGAGAATAACCATTTTGGTGGTGCTTCTGTTATATTGATTATATATTATTTGTTTAAATAGTACTGCTTGGTAATTGAGAATTTTATTAAATTATTTTATTTTGAATATTATCAAAATTTATAGGGATGTTTTTTATTACTTCATTTTTAATCTTTTATTGTTGCTTTTCAGCTTTTTGGTTTTAGCAATATTAAAATAATTTATACTAATTTGTTATATTTTATATTTACATTAGTTTTAAGATCTTAATATTTCTCATTGTCATGTAATTGCAATAATTAATAGAATATCATGTATGATTAAGAAAATATTATAAAGTGTAAATATTATGTGTAATTAGTGGCATGTAATGTGGTCTTATTAATATATATATGATGGTGTTATGATAATAATGAAGTATACTAAATGCGTAGAATAAAAGAGCTTAAAATAATTTAATAAAATTTTTATTATGTTTATAGACATAGTTCAAATTTTATGTATAAAAATTTTTAAGTGTAAATTTAGAAGTAAAAATTTATGTAATGAGTTTTGGTTTGCTTTTTATGGCAGTAACAGTAAGTAGTCCAAAATGTAAATTAATTAAAATTCGAATAAACTTATCAATAACTACGAAATAAGGAAAACTTTCATTCTGGGTATTGGAGTATTCATAAATTTTATTTTTGAGCATTTTTCATTTTAAATTTAAATAGATTTATTGTAGTTAATTGATTACTCATTTCTTCTTTCTAGGCCAAATAAAATTAAGCTTGTTATTAATTTATTTGGATGTTATTTTTTTCCTTTTGATTTGAATAGCATAAAAATTTAAATTAGTACAATATCTGTATTTTAAAGAAGGTATTGCATTATTTTTAGATTTGGCATTGATATTCTGCATATCTGTTGCTTACATACATAGATAGGGAAGCTATTATCTTTGGATATAACTGTATTCTTCTTCCTTTGTTTAATATTGAGCTGTTAATAGGTAGCTGTTAATAGCTGAAAGTATAACAATATTATAAAAATAATATATATAAAAGTATAACAATATTATATAGTTATAATATAATATTATAAATATAAAAGCATAACAATATTATACAATTAC
>KK116276.1:103612-143744 GCA_000611955.2 Stegodyphus mimosarum
TTCTCAGTATTTAAGCTGATCCATTAGTAGCACAGAAAATCTAGTTAATTGCAATTGTTAGTTATTGGTCTAATATGTGACATGATAATTGTATTTTCAAGTATATTCAGTGTTTATATTTTATATGTCTGCATATCAGTGAACTAATTCTATGTAGATTAAAAGGTATTAGGATTTTTCAAAATGGTATATGTAGTTGAAGGTGAAACCTTTTCATTTCCTGAATTTCAATTTTGCTGTGAGTGACTGTGTGATAAATGCAGCAATATGAAAATATAATTTTTAAAATGCTAATTTATTTTGAATGTTTTGATGGAGATATTTTGAGTTACTAAATTAATAATACTATTCATACTGTTGTGCATAATCACATAACTTAATTGATAAGGGGGTGTAGTTTTCAAAGCTTACTCTTTTTTTGTTGTAATTCTTTTTAACTTCTTTATGAGAATAATTTTTTTAAAGAATAGTTGCTCATATAAATAAAGTAATAAATATTCTAAACTTTATCTTTTAATAGCTTATTCAAGGACCTACAGAGTTTCATGTCAAGTTGACTTTACTCTTTAGTATAATTTTGCCATTAGTTTTATTAACTATTAGAATGTTAACTGTTACTCTAGAGACTTTTTTGGAAAGTGCTAAGTATTTCCAAATTGCATTTGTATGCCCGCATTGATTTTTTTTCCTAAATTGTGCAATTAGAAAAGAAAGAAATCAATTTTCTTTTAATTAAAAAAATATTTCTGACTATTTAGGGAACAGAAGTTTTATTTTGTTAGTCTTTTAGAACAGACTAATAATGCTCAAAGAAATAGTTCGAGCATACAGAAAAACTTAATGTAAAGATCAAGGTGGTAAACTTTTTCAAAATGGTATGTGAATACTTGGATACTTAAATGGTTATAAATGACAAAACTTCAATTATTTTTCTCTAGTTAATGACAAATATGTTAAGAACTATACCAGAATAGTATCTAAAATCTCTCTTACAGGATTGCAATTCTTTTCCTTATTTATTTATTTCAGATAGCTAAAGACTGTTTTTAGCCATTAGAAATATATTATGCAGTTATTTAACTTCTTCGTCTTTAATGAATAATATTTATTTTAAATTATAGGTTTTTTATGTAATATTTAACTCTAAATCTTTTTATTTTCAGAACATTTGATATTCTCCATTATCTGCTCAATGCGAAACTCTTGCTACCATCTTAAAGCAAGAGAGAGCTTTAAACTTTCTTGTCTTAAAAGATGAGTGCAAAGATATATTAACTTGTATTGTGAGATGGTGATGAAGAAAACATGTCACTTTCTTGTTTTTATATCTGTTTGGTCATTGGGTGTTTACTCAGGTAAACTTTTATTAATTTAGCTTTTGTCTTTGAAAAGTCCTCTTTTTTTTAAAATGCTATTTTGTTGTGCCAAAAAATAAAAGTTATTGAGTAAAATGCTTTTTGTGTTACAGAAGTGTATGTATTATATATCCATACATAAAACCAGTTAATAGTTAAACTAGTAAAAGTTAAATTTATGCTGTTTTATATATATGGTTATTTTTGTGATATAAGATAAAAAAATATGTAAATTGAAATTACATGCTAATTTAAATTGTAATTTTGATTTACATATTTATCTTACATGCAGGCATCAACACATACATACGTACATGCACATAATTTAGATTTTAATATTAAGAGTTTGGTTTATATATGTTTATGTGTGTGTATGAAGTAGCAGAATCAAAATGGAAAGTAGTTTTTGCATTTATTAAATTTAACTGAATTAAAATAATGATTAACATCGAATTCTTTACCTGCATATGGGTTTCCTAATTTTGGTAATCGTTATAAAAGATGTTTAAAGAAATTGTAAACGTAAATGTGATACCTACGTTCCAGAGTATAAAAAAACTTTAACAAAAATTATTGACTCAAAAGTAAAAGTAATGCTAAAAAACTAAATGTTGGTATTCAAGAAATTCAACATTTAAAAAATTTTAACGCATAAAAAATAAAAACCATTTTAAGCACAAACTAAATTAAAATAAAACACCAGAAAAAATTACAAAGAATGGCAGTAAATGGCAATGTTTATTTGTAAATTCGCCTTCTAAGCTTTTTGTATAGTTTTTTCAATAGTGTTTTGATTTTAAATTTATGGCGGGCGCGTTGCGAAAAGAAACAATAAGAATTAAGACCAGTTGTATTATGTAGATTTTTAGCTATTTTTATCTGTTTTTTTGCTTCTGTCTCAATTATTGTCGTTTGACGAAATGCGTAATGGAGTTTAACTATGCAAGAGATAGTCACGCTTTTCCCTTGATAAGTCCGTAACAAACTCGAGTTAGGCTAAATTGCCATTTACTGCCATTCTTTGTAATTTTTTCTGGTGTTTTATTTTAATTTAGTTTGTGCTTGAAATGGTTTTTATTTTTTACGTGTTAAAATTTTTTAAATGTTGAATTTCTTGAATACCAACATTAAGTTTTTTAGTTTTTTTACACTACTTTTACTTTTGAGTAATTAATTTTTGTTAAAGTTTTTTTATACTCTGGAACGTAGGTATCAAATTTACTTTTAGGCGATTGTTTTCAGAATTTTTCTCTTTTTTCCTTATTTTTAAATTTAATTTTGCAGCTCAGTGCACAAAAATTTTGAACAATTAAGTCTCTCCCGTTCTTGTACTACTAAAAATTATATATATATATTAATATTTATATATAATTCAAAAAGTAAATTAATAAGCCCAAGACTTGCACTAAAGCTGCAAAGTAAAGTCTTGGGCTTATTAATTTACTTATAATTAGTTTTATATTTAATTTATATATATATATATATATATATATAAATTCACAAAGCCATGAAAGAAATGAAATTCAGTACTGGTAAAATCCAAAATTCCTGATAAATATGTAAAAAACATCAACCAATTATCACCAGACCAGAACTCCTGAAAACTTCAGATATAGACAAGACTACGAAAAATATATAGGAAAAGGAATACTGAATCAAAATCTGATTCAATGTTATCAAGAGGAGGAAGATCAGATTCAATTGAATCCCTCCTTACAGAAAAACCATTGCATTTTTATTCATCCAAAATTAGGTATGAACCATTCTAAATTATTTAATTATCTCCTGAAAATTCTGAATGTCTCCCCGACGCAGAGGCATTCTGCATATGAAATAAAAATATACTAAAACAAATCCATATAAAATAGATTCAGTGTCCAATATTGGATTAATTTTGTTTTAAAAAAATGTGATACTGTTATATGAGTATAAATTAAATAATATATAAATCAAACCATTGACATCAATTTCCAATAATCCCTTAACTTTCTTTTTTAATTTGGTTGTTTCCCCTTTCTGTCCTAAAAATAGTTGCTGTTGATAATAAATCATTCTAACCTTCATATTTAACTCATGTTGTATTATTATGTAGATGCAGAGACTGCACAATGCTTTAACGATTTAATAATTTCAAATTTAGAAATCGGGAATTTTAACAACCAGTAGGGATTAATTTCAACTAAAACTGATTGTTTCTGACTTGTAATTTCATCTTGGATGTGTAACATTCATTCTGTCTAGCTATTACTGCAGTGTCTTTAAAAAATGTTAATTTATTCGAGGAGCAATACATTTAATGCCAGTTTATCAATGATGCATCAAATATGCTTTATGAATGGAAATAAAGAAATGTTAGACCAGCCTTGACTGTAGCCACTTCTTTATGCATCTACATGTCTTATACATTCTAATTATTTCATATATATATATAGTTCCTTACTTTACAGACTTTTCTTCCCTGATGGTTTTTTTCACCCTAAAAAAATTTGTTACCATGTTTTGGTATGTGTATTAGAATTGTTTTCATGAACTTTGGCCATCATTCTGGGAAACAGAAAAATGGCAGAAGGACAAATTTGGACTATAGGGAGAAATAAATTCCTTTTGAAGGAAAAGTATAATTTCTTTTATAAGGGATTCAAGATTACTTTGTCAATATAATGTCAGCTCATCATCAGGATCTGAATGCAGGGTAATTCAGGAAAAATCATCCAATTTCAACTTTCAGCTATAATTAATTTTAAAAATTTATGCAGAGTGATAAGTAATGCAAAATTTTAAAGGGAAACTGCATTAATTTTTTTTAGAAATATTTGATATGACTTTCTTTAGTATAATATCAAGGCAATATGAAAATTCCTTCAATTACTATCAAATTAGTCTTTAATTATTCTTCTTCTAAAGTAGTGGATATATGGTTTTGGAATTCATTTAGGTTTATGGGCTTAAATTTAAGTAATATAGTGAAGAAAAAAGTCACAAAGCTTATGTCTGGAGACTTGGTGGCTGTCATCTCGCCCACTGTGTCTGATGACATTCTGCAAATGACAGTACACAGAAAGCTCTTTGGTGTATCACTATATTGAATTCAGGAGGAAAAGAATTAATTTGAAAATTTTTGCTCAATGACACACATTTACCACATTTGTAAGGTCTTCAGTCCATCCCTATGGTCTTCAGACTATTTTATAAATAAGAATGCCAGCTTAAAATGTTTTTTGTCCTTATGCTAGTTAAGCATGGGAGCTTACAGTTAGTCTGTATGCTCGGCTTTTATTTCATGCATTGGATGAGAGGAAGGGGGGCAGGTTTTTTTTTTTATATATATATAAAATCAACTAAGATTTTAAATTTCACTAGGTTGAGAATTATAACATGGTTCTTTTCAGAGATTTGATGTCTGTCTATACTAATTTAATTGACTCTGGGATTAAACTTCGGTGGATCTAATTCCTATGCAGTTTACAATATCAGTAACTGTTATACTATTTTCAGATTTAATATTTCCTTTTAAAGGAATTTAGGAACATGCTGGTTAGCTTCTTCCAGATTTTAAGTTACTCTCAAGATAGGCAGTTTTTTATAAAAATCTTTGCCATTCATTTCTTAATTCTTCTTTTTCATTTTAATTGCAGTGTAAAACCTTTGTACCACTTTTTTTTTTTTGAGGAGAATAACCTCCAGTTTCCACATAATTTTTAATTATATAAATTGGTACTTGTCATTTCTAGGGGCCTTGCTGACAGAAAATGATTTTGGCACAATTGGGTGACAAAATAAAAAAAAGTGTGTTTTTTTGCCAAATGTTCTAAACATCCACAAAAACAAAATGGACTTCTTTCATTCTTGTTGTTGTAAATGATAAATTGGCAGTTCATTCAATGTTTCTGCAACAAAAATTATTAAATATTTATATATGTATATAGAGAGAGACAGAGAAGAAATTTAATATTATAGTATTTAATATGATTTCATCAGCAATATTCATTAAAATAATCTAATTCAAAGACTTAGTTAATACATACATTAATTAATGCATTTAATATATTTATGCAAGCAGTTTATGTAAAAAAACAAGACATATAAACATGGGCCAGAAAATTCTGTTATTAAAAATAGTGAGGAATTATATTCATTATTTATTAATTTATTTTTGTTAACAATTTATTAAGAAAAAATATCTATGCATATACCAGAAAATTCATTTTTTATGGATTCTTTCTGATGGCCACAGTTTAGCAATTGCTGCTAATAATGCCACAGACATCAACTATAACTTTTCTCATTGATGCAAGACTGAAAATAGTAAGCATAATGAGTATTGCACAGTGAAAAATCACAATATAGACACAATACAATTATGAAAAATTAGATCTTTAACCAACTGTTCCTAACACACATGCAGATCAGTAACTGTTTCTTGCATATGTGCAGATTAATAACCATTTGTTCCTTGTCAGTGCTGAAACACATTAAATCCACTTTCTCGTCAAAGCTTCTACAAAAGACTAGTACTTGCAAGTTTTTTTTATTTAACACAGACTTGCTGCAGATTGTGATCACTCTATGTAAGAAAGAACTCAAAGTTTGTTTCTTGGGAGGAGTTATTTAAGGGCAAAAGCATCTCTAAAGATAATTCTAAAATTTTTGATTTGGTTTCCTGCGAGAAGCTGATAAGATGAATAACTTTTCTTATTCAGGAAAATCCCATTTTTGTGAGTAAAATATCTGTGACAAGTAGGTTCTCACCTTCTTCAATTTCTATGTTGAATTAAATTTTTTGGATCCATCTGGTTTAATCTGTCTGTAAGATCATTTAATGCTTGCTTCCATTCTTGCAGATTGCAAAAAGGTTATCCACAAATTTTGTTCAGGACTAAAGAAGGGATCTTTGGAAAGCCTTGAAAGGAATTCAGAAAAGGTCCTAGAAATGGGTATCCCATCGGTGTTTTGATTCATAGTTTAAATGTTCCGTTATTGAAACTAAAGAAGTGGAGTAAACAATCAAATTTAAGGGTGCTACGATTGTGATTTTCTTATTACTGGTGTATAAGAAGGATTGATTTAAATGGTTCCTAAATTTTTGACTGTGTTTTGTGTATTGTTGTTGGGGTGAAGGAAAGAAGTATCAAAATTCACGAAAAAGTGCCCTTTTCATTTAAAATTCTCTGCTATTTAGATGCCAAAAATGTCATGAATAAATGGTATTTTCTTGATTATAATTAAAAAATGACTCTCACATTATTTCTTGATTCCTTTTCGTCCAATATACGTTCAACTGAAATCGGATGCATGAAAAGCTGACAGAAATTTTCATGTGTAAGGAATGAGAAAGCCACCCTTCTATATGGAATTTCACATCCATAATGCTGAGAGGGTTAAACACTTTCCAGTTATATTCATTTAATACTTATTAAACTTTTTTATTTGTGAACTGAAATCAGATAATTCTTTCTGATTTACCCTGCATGTTCATAAAATGCATTGATTAATGTTTTGAATAAAATTACAGAAAGTATTTAATTTGATTTAAATTTATCATCACAAGCAACTACTTCAAGTGCTACATTTAGAATTAATTTATAATTGATATTCCTTAGTTGATATCAAAATACTTTCCAAAATGTTATAGTTTTAATTTCTCAAATTATTAAAATTTTATGGATATGATTTATGGTATATTATGAAAGTAAGATAAAATACTTTTATATGAAACTTTCTCTGACACAACAAAAGGTATTAGTATTTTTAAATCAATTAATTGTAGAATCAGATAGATGTATTAGTATTTTATCGTGTAGGAAAATCATTTTGTTATTTGTAATTAGTAAATACCATGATACATAATTAAGTGCTTTTTGGCAGGTAGCCTTTTTAGTCCAATATGCTTAGTACTAAGTACTGCTGCTACTTGAGAAAATTGTTAATAGGTGTGAGAATTTATATAAGAGTATAATTAAAGTTAAGAAAAGTTTTTCGAATCTAAGAAAGGAATTTTATTTTTTTTTTTATGTAAAAATTGTAAATGTTTATAGGAGATCCAGATATTAAAACCTGGATGAGTAATCTGAAACATTTTACAGGTGTTTCTCAACTAGAACCAGAGTATACCACTGCACTTCTTGGTGAAGATGTTATTCTCCCTTGCACATTTTCATTCCCTGAAGGAACTCCTGTGCCATATGTTGTACAGTGGCAGAAGCAAGATGTGAAAATTCCCATCTATATATGGTATGATGGATATCCTCCTCATGCTGGAGAAGGATATGAAGGCAGAGCTTCACTTGGTGGTCTGGCTTCTCTAAATTTGACTGCTGTAAGAGAAGCGGACCAAGGATGGTATGAATGCAAAGTGTATTTTTTAAATCGGCCTCCAGATTCACCAAAGAATGGTTCATGGGTTCATCTTGATGTACTTGGTAAGATACTTAAGTTTATGAATAGCAGGAAGAATGAAACTCAGTTTTGATGTTTTGCATGTGCTTGAAATTTGTTTTATTCCCTTTTGATTTACATATTTATCACTTTGATAATCTTTCATAATAGGAAACATATATAACCCAACAGCATGCAGTTAAAAAAAAAGATAAATTAGAAAATACAGAATATTTGGTTAGTCACTCTGTACTTACTCTGCAAATGTTCCGTAATGTTACTGTCATTATAATGACAGATGAAACTTGTTACACAGGTAGGTATATGTTAACACACAAGACATATAATTATTACTTGATCAAAAAATCAGACTTTGATATCCAGACAATGCGCTGTTAGTCTTCTCACTTAATTTTTTTTTGCTTTTCTTAAAGGACTTTCACTATTTAAAAATCGCCTGTTGCTTTTTTCACTGACAGCTAGTTTTATCATCTACTGTTGCATAACTTGACAAAAATTCGTTAGCATTCATTTGTCTGGCAAGTAACAGTATATTTTCTTTATCTATTATTATAATATGCACTGGTATTCAGTTTTTATTAAAGACAACTGTGAGTTGGTTTTATTCACATTAATGAAGCATAATGCAGTACTTCTCAAGCAGTAGTCATAGAATTTATCCAGTGTTGTCAATCTGTGAATTTCTAGAAAAAGTTTCAAGCAGAAGGCACAATAAATGATTGCAATAAAATTCATTTATCTTTTTTAGGTGTTATAGTCTTCTGCTTTGACAGTTTGGTTGATTGATGAGATAAGTTTTTTTAAAGCTAAGCTGAAATGTTTTTTAAAATTCTTGTCTTAAATATTGATAAATAATTTCACATATTTGTTATTCTATAATGTGTGGCAAATAAATGAGCAAATTGAAATTTAAAATTAATTTATATTTCATTATATTTTGAATCATAATTTAACATATGTGAATTAAAGCCAAGTAAGTATCCATCGTGATACCTTTAAAGCCTATGTTAATAAATTGAGGAGTTCAGCTGTCCACTAAGTCTTGAGGGTTTTTGGATTCTCATTGCATTCTGAATATGCTGAAAGCTAATGTCCCTCATTTCTGAATATTTTGTCCCAAATTTTTTATCATGTGTAGCATTGCATAATTCATCATTCAACACCTGAGATACTTTAAACACGATACAGTTATGTCTGCAGCTTATCAAATAATATTATAAGAAAATTAAGTAATTATTATATAGATAATTAACACTAGAAGCTCCAACAGCAGTCAAATTGACTGTTCAGTACGTTAAATGCATTTATTAAAATGCAAGTGCTCTATAATGCTTTTAAAAGTATTAATTATATTTATTTAAGAACGTCTTTTAAAACAGCAGATTATTTTTATAAAAAATGGATATTTTATTACAAATTTCAGCTTACCCTTAATAAAATGCATTTTATAGTTTTTCGCAATTTTTACATAACACAACTTTTTCAACACTAGAAGGGCATTTTCACACAAATAATATGAATGTTTTTTACACACATCACTTGTGTTGTTGCATCAATTCGGCACTGATGTCTTTTCTTCAAGAGTCTCTTGCTAGAGTTGGAAATTTCCTGGGGCAATCTTGTGCTTTTTCTTCTGTTTAAATGAAGCTCTCTTAACTCCTCTGCCAGTTTTAATAGGATGCGATTTCTTGCAATATTTTTATCACTCAATTTATAGTAGATAATGTAGGCGTTTGTTCCTGCTAAATCAAGCATATTATAGGAGACATACACTGGCCATCTATATGGAGCAACCCGAACAGAATATTTACACGTCATCTGGTCAAGGATAGCAATTCCACATTTGGTTTTGTTGTAGAACTCTAAGGTTTCTGGAAGTTTCTCCTTATTTTGTGAGTCTACATTTAAACTTGGGTGTAAGGTATTTAGTAGTAGGACATTTTTCTTCGTTTTCCCTCATAGACCATCAGTATAGTTTCACCATTCTTTAGAAAACCATTTCATATAGCCAGGTTTTTGATTTCCTTAGTTCATGCTGAATTTCTTTTTTATGTGTTCTTACTGTGCCCAAAAAAACTTGTTTTTCATTTTAAGTCTTTTAGCTAATGATATTGAGGAAAATAATTGTCTGCAATCAAATTTCTACCTGAATTCAGATAACTGCTTAGATGACGCATTACTACATTTTCTGGAACGCCTCCAGTTTCACTTCTCGATGGATCTTTTCCAAGACATGGAAAAGCATTGCACATAAACTTTGAGTCTACATCGAATAGCATTCAAAATTTGATACCAAATTTGTCTATTTTATTCGGCATATAATGTATAAATTTACACATGGCTTAGAAATAACTGTTCATCCACAACTAGATTTTCTCCTGGCTTATAGGAAATCGCATAAATCTGTATAAATTTATTCTGTATCATGTTCTGTATAAATTTATTCAAAATATCTGGAAAAAGTGCAAACTTATCACTTTCTAAACGCTGAGTTGTAGTTGGCTTCAAGTCAAATCTTAAATATTTCATAATATCTCGAAAGCTATTGTAAGACATTGTTTCTGAAAAAAAAAGGACTCCATGTGTTATTCCACAAAAAAATCATAATTCATATCATTGCAACAATATGCTTCTCTTGTATAAATAATAGCAATAAAAGCATCAAGCTATTTTAAAGCTATTGTCTAATTTTCTTCATTGTTCAAAACTGCCTTTGCTTCCGTGCACTTTTTAGTATTACTAGCAGTCAATGTGACTGCTCATGGCCCTTTTAGGTATAACTAATAATAACTTCATTAATTTTAATTTTATTCAATTCATATTTGGTATCAATAATTTTCGAGGTTTTTTAGGAAAATCCAAAAATTTGTGACTTTCTCAGATAAAGGGATTTTTACGAATCCATGGTGAAATGGCAGAAACAGTCAGAATGACAGCTCTGGTGCTTCTAGTGTTAAATCTCAAACAGTGTTTTTAAATTGTATATTTTATGTTTAAGTTATCTGATCTTTATTACTTTCTTGAATTTATATTCAGTTATAATTTATATGCCAGCTGAGAACTTACAAAAATTAATTATTCACAAACATTTCTTATAGCCCCTCCACATTTTAAATTGAAACCTCCAGACACAGTATATGTGAAAGTTGGGGAATCTGTTACATTAAATTGTGAAGCAATAGGTACCCCTCTTCCTGTAATATCTTGGTTTAAGGTAAGTCCTGAATTTTTAATTTATTAAATTTTATTCATTACATTTTTCAGTTTTATGAAGCTCAGCTTTGGTTTCACATTATACTTTATAAATATTTTTGTATATGAATCCTTCATAAATGTCTTTATAAATGAAATATTTCAATTTTTGCACAGAGGAATGTTTTAGTTAGCATGTTGTTTATTGAATTTTTATTCTTTGTCTTATTTCAGGACAATCTACCACTGCAATCTTCTTCTACTGTGCAGATAACTGCTTCTGAGCTACGAATAAATAACATTCAACAATCGGATATTGGAGACTACTTGTGTGTTGCAAGAAACAAAGAAGGAAGTGTAAATGCTTTAACAAAAGTTATTGTTGCAGGTTTGAAAACTTGATTAATTTTTGTTCTTTTTAAAGCTAAGTTAATTAAAATAAAAATTTCTGTATAATTATGTCATGAGTAACAAAACGTTGTGTTGTCAAAAGTTCTGATAGTTATCAAAACTATCATTCAATATAGGTTCAATATGCGTCCATAAAATGTTTGTCATTTATATAGCTGCTTAATTGCTTCCTAGAACTCAGCTTTTGGAATACTGTTTAAGGTCTCTGATTAAAATTTTCTTAATCTCTTCAGTGTTATTAAAATAATTCGTTTTCAGATGAGACATCGCTTTGAGAAAGAAAAAGTAATTTTCCAGAGTCAGAACTGATGAAAAGGGAATATTTGAGAATAGTGATTCCCCCCTCTTTTAACCAGAATACTTTACAACAATGGACTGTATGACAGCAGATTCTTGTGCAGTATAATCTAGTCTCCAATATATCTTTATAAAATATTGAAAATACTGTCTCTCTGTTAGAGAGGTCATTGACATGGTTATATATGATTTCTGGAACCGAAGTTTCTGTGGCTGTGTGGAACCTTCTGCCACTTAAGCAGATGATTGCTGTTTTGTCTTGGGATCGTAAGCAAAGCAATGTCTTTCACCCCCAGTTACAGTTAATTTGAAAAATTCAAGGTTCATGTTTATCATTTGTCACAAATCATGATATGCAAAAATTCAATTTTCTTTCTGTTCTATGGACAGTGCTTAAGGGATAAAAAAGAGAGCAATTTTTTCCCCAAGTCTTCCATGACAGTTTTATGAAGAATGTCTTTGCTGATGTTAAACGTATCACCCATTGTGCAAAGAAAGACAAGTGCCAGTTTTACAGCAACAGTTGCTGAACTTTTTTTATCTTTTCATTCATTTGAGATTGCCAAGTGCAACAACTTCTGGATTCCTCATCAGTATCTTCAAGTCCATTATAAAATCATCTGCACCAAGGAAAGAAAAAAGAAAGAATTTATCTAATACTTGATCCCCGTGTTCTTTAGACATCATTTCAAATGTCTGTTTTATTTTTATTTTTCAACTTTACAACAAAACTTGATTGCTATTCTTTCCTCAGCTTTAAAACTCATAGATATTCAGTGGTTCAAAACAAATGATTTCTGATGACATAATTCTGTCCTTACACATATATTTTAGGGGAAAAAAACTGAGATGCCACAGGAACAAATGCTGTAAGTTTTCGTTTTACTGGTGTACTATCTGGTTGGCAGAAAAGTCATGGCCCATTTGGCTTTTGTTTCACAACATGTATTTCATGACACAATGAATGCATTTCTATCAGTGATGTATTTCCCGTTTTGCTCAATGACTTTGCACCATCTTTCAGTAAGCTGAAGAATTCTTTGTTCGTAGAAGGACCTGTCTTTATCTCCAAAAAAACTGAAGAAGGTGCTGATTGCAAGATCAGATGAATATGATGGATGTGGCAGCACATCCCATCAAAGCTCCAGAAGATTTTGACAGGGGTCCAAACATGTGTGTGGTTTTACATTGTCATGATAGAACATGACCCTTTTATGATTAACGAGTTGGGGCCATTTATGGATGATGGCTTCTTTCAGATTGTTGCTCAGTTGCCGACAGTACACTTCAGAATTGACTGTTTGGATCCTAAGCAAAAGTAAAAAAAAAATGACACCTTTGAAATCCCACCATGCTGAGAGCATAATCTTTCTTTGATGAATGAATGCTTTCAGTGTCATTTGAGGCGGATCACCCATTCAAGACAGTGAACGATCGCCTGCCACATTGTTTACACATTCCACTCATCACTAATTATCAATCGCTTCAAAAAATGATCATTTTCATCATGTTCAGCGAGCATGTCGCATATGCCATCAAATGAACTTCTTTGAGTTCATGAGAAACACACACATTGAGCTTGCTTATGTGTCCCAGTGTAACTATTTAAATAATTTTCCTAATTTAATTATAAAATCTGCTGTACCTCGTTAAAGGATTTCTCTGAATATTTGAATTTATAATTTATTTGAAAAGAATGACATAGTTTATAATTCTTATTTTTTATTTATTTCTTTTACTGACTAATTAGACATGATTAATTGGGTAATCACATTTATCAGTCACGGAGAACACTTTAACTGTAGAAGTACTTAACTGTATAGATAGTAAATAAAATATCTTATTTGCCGGTTCTTAGGTTATTATTACAATGTCAGCTTTATGGTCTAAGCTTTATTTTAATATGATTGGTTGATCTGTGGCTCCAGCCCACATTTCAATCAAAATGTATGAAAACAAAAGTAATTTATTAAAAAATGATAAATATTCATAAATTTATTTACTATTTTTCTAATTTCATAATTCATAAATTTATTTACTATTTAGTTAATTGATATTATTTTATTATTAATAAAATATGTAATAAGCACAAGTTCTTACAGTAGTGATCACAAACTGGTGGCCCTCAAAGCAATTTTATGCAGCACCCAATAAATTTCAATCTTGTTTTTTTTTGCAGATGTGGTGGTGCAAAGATTTCTAGATTTTAGTTATTTATAGCTAAAGTTTACATTATTTACATTTCCGTTAAAAACAAGCATTAAAAATGCACCAGAAAATCTGTGAACGGAGCTAATTAATTTACAATGTTATATAAATCTTATTCAAAGGTTTGAAGAATTTTATTTTATTAACTTTTATTCATACTTGTCAAAAAATAAATGAGCTCTGTTACAAGTTTTTGCATTAAAAATAATCACTTTGTTTGGAAATACATTTATATGTGAACAATTTTTGTCAACAGTTGAAAATAAATTTAAATGAATGTCTACAATCCGTGATAGAGGTAATCAGTAATTTCTCTCCAAGTCTATAAACTGTATCAAAACCAAAACACTGTTGAGTGTCAAGCTATAGTAAGAAATAAAGATGTTTATAATTATTTATGTACAATATGTATTTTTATTTATGTGTTGAAAAATGTAATAAATAACAGAAGGAGACTATGTTGTTGTTATTTATTGTCAAGTTTTATTCCGTGAGGTAAATTTTGGCTGAAAATTTAGAAAGTTTTCATAATTTGTTTAATTGCAATTTAAATTAAACTAAGCCATTTCATGACTAATTAAATGTGTTAGAATTATTTGAAAGAAATGTTAGTCTAAGTATTTTAATATTTAACTGTCAGTCTTTTAGAATTGCAAAATGTAAGTGACAAAAATAGCTTTTTGGTATTCCAGTTTGAATTTTGCAATTGCTTTGAATCACAAATTTGAATTTTTTTCCTTTGCGATATTATTAGTATTGTTTATTTATGCTATGTGAGCAAAGTTTAAATTTGTTTAATTTTTTTGGTTTATTAACAAATAAATTTTGGCTTGTTTGAACAAAAGTTGCAGTGGTCAATTTTTTCGCAACCGTTCCAGTTTGTTCCCTTTGGGAACAAAAAGCACATTTCTTATCCGTATGTGCTCACTGTGAGGAGCAGAAAATATGAAGAATCAACTATGGGTTTGAGGTCCGGAATTTCCGCTTGCTAGCTGGACGTGCTTTCCAATTACATCATGAAGGCACGCAGTAAGGAAAAAGAAAAGCCTGTACAGAGTTGGAAATTTAAAATACAACTTAAAATATTTTATTTAATTGCTTATTTTGCATAAGTGACCAATTAAATTTTACCATATTTTTGAGTATCCTGCTCGATAGAGCATAACGAAACTATAGAGCACTAAATTCCCCAGTCGCTGTGTTACAGATAAAGTCTTCCCCGTATGATCTTACCCATTAAAACCACAGTTATGCCTCTTCGAAGAATGATCTCCCTGTCATATTTATAATTTCGTCAAGACAAAACACCATAATAAAAAGTTTGCTAGCTTTCTCTTTGTTTAATTTTTTTCAGTGAAAGCAGAATCAAATTGGTGTAAATTATGCTTGTTGCCACAGAGGCACCAATGAAATTGTGCTGTATTTTCTTAATGTCCACTAATGTTTCACTAATGAACTATTGTGCCTCTGGTTTCTTAAAAAGAGCTCTTTCTTTTTCAAGAGAACCTCTGTCTTCCATCAAGATAGAAGGATTGTCTTGTTGAATCTGCCATAGTCCATGATTGATGGAGTTTGTAAAGTAGTGGAAGAGGAATGGTACCCCTGGAAATTTTATGAAAAGCCCTTCATGAAAATCATAATGTAGAAGGTAGTCCAGAAACAGGCTGAACATTTAAAAAAATACTCTTTACAATTTAAACATGAATTAAATGGCCAGAAAATGTTTTAAAACTATGTAAATAACCTCAGTAAATCTTTGAAGTGTACCTCAGTGAATCTTTGAAGTATCTTTCTTTTTCTGTCCATATATTATCTATCTGAACATTTTTATTTAAATTTTAAGTTTCTGAATACACTAGTCAAAGATTTAGTGATTTTTTATTTATATGTACAAATTTTAATATAGGGCCTGCTGTCATTACTGTGCCTCCTCGTAACACCAGTAAGTTGGAAGGTGGCAAAGTGGAATTCATATGTGAAGCCAAAGCTCTACCAGCTAATATAACCCACCGATGGTACCACAATGGTATTGATATTGGTCAGCTAACCTGGTTGGAGAGCCGCTCACTGGTGCGCAAAGATGGACTGCTGTTCATCAGCCCTCTCACAGCAGAAGACTCTGGGCTATACACTTGTGAGGTCTCAAATGGAATTGGCAATCCCGACTCTGCATCTGCTTATTTGAGTGTTGAATGTATGTTTAATAAATGTCTTAAATATTATGTCTTAAATATTGTGCATTATGTCTTGTTGTAGTATAATTAAAATTTGGATACCAAGAATTAATGGAAGTTAAAATTTATATTTCAAAAAAGGACTTGACCCTTTAATTACTTTAGAAACAAGTTTTTAGTTTTATTGGGGGGGGGGAAGTTGTTTTTAAAGAAATTGAATCAAAATATTCTTGTACGTAATTAAATATTCATAAAATAAATTTAAACGGTATCTGTAGTTTCAGAAGTGATAAAAGTTGTTTTTTAACTCAAACGTGGAAAAAAAATTATCTTTTAAAATTAATTCATTTTAAGTATACTGTTCTTCCCATGAAAAGATAAATTTAATTTCTCAATATTTTCCCCTCTTTTTTTTTAAATTATCTCTTTTTTGAAACATTAAATTGCATAATATGTTTGAGTACTGCAGGATTGAAATCAGTACCTATAAACCGAATTAAAATTTTTAAAATTATTTTTTGAATAAATCTTGATGTTGTTTTAAAATGCAACATTTATCTTTGAAAGTCATTTCTTAAGTGTGCAGACTAAAATTGCTGTGCATTTTTTATATACTGCTCCAGTTTATTAGAGTTTTTTAAGAATGTCACTACTTCAGAATGCCATAATAGGGGAATCTTATCTAGAGGAACCCTTTCACATAGTTCATGCTACAGTAGATGACGATGAACCATGGAGCTAGACAACAAAAAAGCTGTAGTCGTGCTCCAGTGCCATGCTAACACATGAGCGTATGCCATACGATCCATCTCAGCCATGTGAATGAGGTGTCTATTGTCCCAGTTATGCTATTGCATGTCCCACTTCCAGGATTTTCCATTGTTTGGTTCTCCTCTGTCCATTTCTTCCATATGCTTGTCACTGTTGTGGCATTACACTGTGTGCAGGCTACGATTGCTTGATGCGAAAGTCTACCCTCTGGCACACCAACAATGCAGCGTCATTCTGATTCCATTAGTTGTTGGTATGGCATCCTCCACTGTTGCTGAGACATCCTGACAACTAATTAAATGTTCACTGCAGACAGAGGATGATAAACAAATTTCAACACAACTTTACAGTCCTTTATATACATGGCATGTGCGGCTAGCTCTCATTTCACGTATGTGCAATCATTTTGTAATTCTAGTAATATGCATGTTTTACCTCGCTTTACAGTTTCTGTAAGTTTGGTTCAATTTGCATAATTCCCTCATGATGTTGCAATTTTCACAAACATCAATGTATAAGGACAAGCAGAAGTTGCACGGAACAAGGTCGTATGAATAGGAAAGGTTAGACAACGAAGAGTTATGACATGCAGCATTGTCATGGTCAGAAGCCAATCATAACTCTCGTTTATTTTATTTTTATTTTATTTATTTATTTATTTATTTAGTTTTGGAAGATTTCCAAGAAGTACAAGTCAAGTCAGAAATCTTTTTGGTGCTGCACCAATGATCTTCATAAATTTCATCATTTCTAATAATGGAAGGTCAGAGTGATTTTGGTTGGTCTTCAAGTGACATTTTCCTTCACTTTAAATGTTAAAACCACTTATAAACCTATTTTTACTTAAAACTTCTTTAAAATGCAGTTTAAAGAATCATTACAGTTTTAGCAGCTGATTTATAGAAAAGGAAACAAAATTTAACCCAGATTTGCTTTTCTTTTATGATTATACATCACAGAAATCACCAAATGCATTTTGCATTCCAAAATGAAATTGATACTTCTAAACAGTACAGTGCAATACATTTTGCTAGGCTATTAACAGAATAATGTAAACATGTTATATCTAGCAGTGGAATGTACAACTAGATGTATTTTTTGTATGAGGTACAGATTTTGGTTACTTTTAGATACTTTCTTGCAATGGGTGCTTATATAAATATACAATCATTTTTCTGTTCTAATCATATTAGAGAGTGTATCTGTTATGAATCTGCTTTTAGGGTCAAATTATATAATAAATGATATTGTTTTATTACAGATCCAGCTAGAGTTACTTATTCTCCAACTATACAGTATCTGCCTTCTGGCCTTTCGGGTATTCTTCGCTGCTATGTTCAAGCCAATCCTCCTTTCCAGTCTATTCACTGGACCAAAGACCGTAGGCCATTTGATCCCAATGCCAACCCAGGAGTGGTGACATTAAACAATGGCTCTCTGCTGTTTCAGCGAGTAAGCCACGAACATCAAGGCAGATATCGATGCACCCCTTACAATGTTCATGGTACCGCTGGAACATCTAATATCATGGAGGTATTAGTGAGAGGTCAGTGATTATAAAATAATTTACATGATGTGTATTCTCCTTGTCTTCCGGTGCTTTTTAGAAAGGATATATTTGATTGTGTTTCTTTAGCATATTTTGATCACCATTGTTATTGCTTGCATTAATGATTCCTGCTATGCTAAGTAACTGGTACTCTGAAAAAGGTAGTATCAAATTTAATTAATCCAGAGTACTATTAGGTTAAATTTTAAAGATATTTCCAATTTAAAGGGACTTTTCTTGACTTCACGATATTGATCTCCTTTAAAGGCTGAGGTTCTTGGGAGATAAAGTAAAAGTAGAAAGCACTTTATCAATATTAAAAATGTCTTTTGGTATTTACCCATTCATTTTAAATGAATAAATTTTTAAGCCAGCCAGTTTTCTTTGAAGTGGGTTCTCTTCAAGGTGCTGCTTATATTTTCCTTTAGTTAAAACAGTTTTAGGTCTGATACAGAAATACTCAGTTTTTGAACTTTTTTTTTTTTAAATTTAGCAGGAAGTTAGATTTAAAGCAAAAGGCAGAGGACAAGCAGCTATTGATTTAAATTGTGTTTGTGAAATGATACAGGAGTGCATTATCTCCCATGAGGGGGAACCTACTGGTTAGCAATCTTCATTATTTGTCTTTCCAATAACTATATTTCCATCTACCTACTGGATTACAGCTCCTATACCAGTTGATATACGAAATCTTCAACCCCTCTTCTCATATTTATATGTAGAACTTTCAAGTTTTGCTAAGCAAAAGAAATTAATTCCTGAGACTCCTGTTACAGCAACAAGAAAACTCAGCAAATGAATGGAGAAAATTACACATATTCAAAGTTATGCGTGATATAGATAACATAGTTTATCATAAAAATGAATAGAAATGAATCTGGAAAGGATGAAATCATGTATAAAGACATGTATAAATGAGGAAAATGTGGTTTAATTCTATAAGTTATTTTTTACATAGGTATTTGCTTTGTGAAATGCCGCAATGCTTCCAATCCAAATAAACCAAATTTAAGTAAAAAAAAATTTTTTTTTTTCGTAGATCCTCCTATGTTTACTGTAAAGCCTCGTGATACTTATCAAAAGCCAGTGAACAGTGAAGTAAAAATGCCTTGTGAAGGATCAGGACAGCCAAAGCCTACTGTTGTCTGGAGAAGGGTATGTTTTTTAATGGTCATTTTCATGAAAATTTTTTGGGGAACAGAAAAATTAGCTTCTTTAATATTATTTTAATTTGCAGTCCTTCGGATATAGGCAGCAAGTAACTGATGTTGTGTGCAAGGTTCGTACGGTCCTTAAGTGTCTTTAAAAGTCCTTAGGTTTTTTGCAATTGATTTTTGGTTCTTAAAAGTCCTTAATTTTGGCCAAAATAGGCAGAAGGTCCTTAATTTTAATCATCTGAAATTCTTGTGTATTTTTATGACTGCCATTCTAAGTGTGAATTAGCATTTTGGAGGAACATTTTTGGCGATTAACTGACAAATATGGTTACCTTTTGAATGGGTGAACGGGTTCATGCATTATAATTTGTTCCTATTTCTAATATAAGTGATGGGATACTCGAGTTTCTGAGCAAGAAGTGAAACATAAGCATTTCGAAATTATTAAACAGTTCTAAATTTGGCGACTTATCAATATTTTGTCTATTTTAAGATCTGTAGAAATTTTTAATTCCGAGATCTGGAGATTTTTCGACGTTTTTTTTTTTTTTAATATTGTAACATTGATAAGTTTCATTAAAATAATGGTAATATATTGAAATTATACTTAAACAATAAAGTAAAAAATTTTCATTTTTCGCTGTCATATTATAAAGTTTCATTTTGGCCACTTATTGTAGAATATTTTGAATCTGAAAAATAAACAAGGTATATAAAATTAATTTTAGACTTTTTCCCCTCTGATTTTTTTTTTTTTTTCCAAAATATTTCTGGTTTTTAGCTGTTACAGAATTGGTAGGAGTAATTTTTCTTTTCGATTTAGACATTGCGGCTAGGAAAATTCAGAAGGATTTGAGGGCAAGATTAACAGACCCACGATTCTAGAAGATTTCAGAAAAATGTGACAAAATGAAAAGTGTCTCCATGGTATTAACACGTAATGGATGTATTTTACAGGAAGTTTGCGATGAAGTTCTTACTTTTTGGAGAACAATGAAAACATAATATTTGAATGTTTTACTTCTGATACTGGAATCTTTTTCTTGACACGTTAATCTTCCCTTTATTTTTCTACCATTTACTAGGCACAAGCATAGAAAATATCAAAAATGCTTCTAATCTTATCACATATACAGGCATTATAGAAAGGAATTTTTTTATTAAAGAAATTGAAAATTGACAATTTAAAAGATTTTTGTAATATGTCTTAATGCATCATACACAGAACTGGCACTTGGTATTTTCCCACCTGATGCAATCTCTTTGGATCCTAAATTCTGCTTTCAGTACCTGCTCTAAATTCTAAAATTTTTTACCATTTTTAGATTTTTTGCTTAATGTAAATCTGCCAGCTTTGTAAATAAGCCCTTACCATATATACTTAATTTTTTTTTCTGGATGTTCATATTACTAAAGAAATAAAATTAGCATCCTTTTCTATACATTCTAACTGCATGTAGTTTTTTTTAAATAACAGAAAACTTTAATTAAATCCAAAAATTCTAAAAGGAAAAGGAAACGTGTTGAAGAAAGAAACTGAATGCATAAAGAAAAAGAAAATTGTTCTTCAAAGATAGATACTTATCATTATTAATATGTAAATACCCAGTTGTTTATAATTTCGGCCTTTACTATAATTTCCCATTTCTATTTCCTCACCAGAATGCAAATCACTAAATAAATAAATAAAATATTTAATGCTATCTGATAAATTTCATAAAGTTTATTTTATTCTCAAACTTATTAATAACTAGCTGCTGCACGGCCAGCCTTCGTCTGGCTTTTAAGTGTACCGGAAAAATGCCTAAAGAGAACACCAAACATTAAATTTGAAAACTGCACAGAATTTTACTCTGCAGAACAATTTTATTGAAAAAGAAACAAACAACAACGGAAAAATTTCAGTTAAAAATGCATTACATATAAAAAGCATACAACGAAATAAGCAATATCCCTTAATACAAATATTAATTATCCTAATAAATAAATTAACCAACTTCCCTTTGCAAAATCTTAAGAACTCAAATGGTATAAACAGATTAAGAACTTAAAACAGATTAAAAAATATCATGCAAAACTTTTTTATAATTAAAATTATATATAATTAAAACATAATATTACAATGAAATAAGCAATATCCCTTGATACAAAGGTTAATTATCCTAATAAAGTAATTAAACAATTTACCGTTGCAAAAAGAAACAACTTTTTAATTTCTTAAACTTTTCGGTCTCTTAAAAAAAGTAACATAAGAAATACGATGAAAAATTGTTGCCAAACCGAAATTTTTAAAAGAATAAAACTATTCAAAATGATGCAATTTCATCAAAAATCTATCAACAACAATAAGAAAGGAAAATTGTTGCCAAAACTACATTTTAAAATAACTGAGATGGGAGAAGTGTATTCGGAAGCTTCATTTAAAAAACTTGAAAAAAATACAAAATATTATTATTTTTCCAAAATTTTTTTTTTAAAAGGAGTCGAAAGGATTAAAGTTCAACGTGTCCAAAAATCGAAGCAAAATAAACAGCACATTTTTTAAAATAAGGTTTTTTTAAAAAAATTCCACTGAAAAGGTGTTAAGCTCACCTTCCTAAATAAATTCGTATTTAATCGATTTATTGAAATACGAAATTTATTTTAAGTTCGTAAAATAGCTAAGTGTCTACGCTTCACGATGATGTTAAAATGAAATGTATAGAGTGAAATCTCGCTTTCCTGTAGCCCATTATGTCTCAAAATGACGCGATTTGATCACAAAACATAAAATAAAAAAAATTCGAATTCGAATTTCGAAAAAATTGCTTCGAGGTGCACTGGCTCTTGTGTAGATACACCTATGTACCAAATTTCATGGCCCTGGGTCTATTAGCTTACTCGCAACACGAACGAAAGACACCCCCCCCCACACACAGAGACTCTTTGTTTTATTATATGTAGAGATTATGTTAATTAAGTTATGTTTAATAATAATGTGTCCTACTTATGGATATATTTTATTTTTAGGATAGTATTAGAAAAGTGAAGTTCAGGCATAAATAATATTTTTAACTGAATTTATTCAGTTCCCATTTGCTCATAGGTCCTTAATTTTTTTCGTTAATGGTCCTTAAAATTTACTTAATTTCTGTGTGTAGAAATGCGTATGAACCCTGTGTGTGAAAGTGATGTTGCATGCCATGTTGTATTGTTATGTCTTACTTTACAAACTCCTCCTTTATAAAGCCTTAGAACTGTGAAATCTTTTAAATAAAAATTAAGTTTATTTATTGATTATTGGAATTCATTCAAATTTTTCCTCCTGATGTGAAATAATTGCTAGGCACTTGTCATAGCAGCATCATTTCATAAACAGAATTCAAATTAGTAATTATACTTTATTTTATTTTTTGCTTTATGTATGTTGTAGACATTAGTATCGAAGCTGTCTGTAAATAAATGTTTTATGTAACAATTAAGCACAATTTCATTTTTATAATGCTGTGAAATAAATACATATGTTCTGTGGCATTTGTAAATAAATATTTATCTCGTAACTTTTTTATTTTTCTCTTTTCCTGTGTTATTCCACTTTCTTTTTCCTTTCACTAGAAATGAAACATTATTGGGTTTTAAAAGCAATAAGAATCTGATTATCTTAATCATGACACCAACAATAGTTATCTAACAGATGCTTTCAGTTAATAAATGTTTCACCTTCAGTGCCTTTTTCAAATTAAAAATTTTTTAAGATGATTTTAAAATTTCTTCGCTTTAAGAAATAAGATGATTATGTTTCATAAAGAATGAAATAAAATAATAACACCATACTGATTATAATATCTGAAGGATGGTAAAAAATATAATAAATATTTACTCAAATATTAAAAAAAAATCAAATCAATAAAATACAGTAGGCTACTGTAATTTTTCTTGTAGTATCAAACAGAGACGTGTTTTTATAGTAACAGTTTATGCTTTATGGCTGGGGTTTTCTAAATTTATAGATGACCAGTGTTAAGCATTAAAATTGGAAACTGTTTACTTTTGTGGTAAGGCAAATAATTGCTAAGTTTAGCTTTTTTTAAAAATATTTCATTGTTATGACAGTTTTTAATGCATGTTCTAATAAATCTTTACAGTCTTTACACTTTGTTGTAATGGAAAAAAAAAAGTCTTCTTTTTATACCTTTATTTTCAACAGTAAACATAAAAATTTCATGTATTTTTTAATCATTTTATAATTATTTAAAAACGAACTACTGCATGAATTCATGCTTCAGGTTTTAATCCTATTAAATCAGTATGTGTTTGTTTATTATGATTTTGTGAATTAAAATTTGTTCTGTGTCTGAGTAGGCTGATGGTGAAAAGTTGCCCAGGGAGCGAGCTGTGATCAGAGGAGGAAATTTAACAATCAAAGGTTTGCGCAAAGAAGATCATGGCAGATTTGAATGTGTTCTGGAGAATGAAATAGCAACTTTGGTCACTAGTACTCTCTTACTAGTAGAAGGTAAATTAACTAACACAGGTTTTCACTTAACGAAGAAAATCTAGCCTTACAAAGTAGAAAGTTATTGCCAACCCATGCAGAATTTTTTCATATGTCATTTATCATTCATTTTATTTATTGTTTTCAGTTAAGATGCAATAGTTCATTACATATCACTATCTCACTGTATTTGAGTTTTGATTTCTGTGTTTCGAGGGTATTTATCACTTAAAACTTTTTATTGCCTGCAATTCCTAATAAACTATTTTCTAGTAAAACATGGTTAAAGCTACTTTAATAGCTCACTTGTCAATCAAAGCGATGATTTGAGTTTTGCTGTTATTTGCAACAGAGTACAGTTAGTAGAATTCTAAAATCTGAATTGTTACAATAACATATGCAAATAATTCTTAAGAGTTGTGCATGTGGATTAATAAATATATATAATTATAAAAAAGTTCAATTTAGATTTTTGATAGCCTTGCACAATTAGGCACATTTTAAGTTTTGAGCTGGTAGTTTTTAAAAATTATTTGTTAATATAAAATTGTGTACATGCATTGGTACAGTTGTTCATAATGGCTTACTCTGTTACTTATTCCGTTTTTAAATGAATGATAGTTACTTGCGTGAATTTATTTACTCATTTAAGCCTGTCCTTTTTTCTACCTCCTCACTCTAAAGCAAACAATGGTAAAGGCACAGAATGACATAATAATAATGATTATTTAACTGTCTAATTGATAACAGCGGACTGAGAAATTCTTAGCAGCATCTCAGGAATGAACTACTACTATACTCTGCTTCTTTAAAATAGGCACTTCAAGGCCATTAGCAGCACTTCCCTTTTGCAATTATAATGCATGTTTCTATCACTACACAGCATTTATTTTTTCCACCTCACTTGAGATTGTATTTCAAGACAGTTCAAGTTTTGTCCACTTTTCATGAAACAAAACACACTGAACAGATATTGAGGAGGGAAAAATTTGGAAATTCAAATCGTCTGTTGCAGCTATCATTTCCGTGGTTATGAGGCAATCTGGGCAATGGAAAATGACCTTGAAATTCCTATTTTAAAGTAACAGACCTAACTTAAGAATAATCTTCAATGGTCTGATAATTTTTATACGTGTTGAATTCTTTATGCTTTTCTCTATTTTAATTAATACATTAAAAGTCCAAAATACAGAATCATTGGGACTTTGGCAATTCTGCATTTGGGAAATTTTCAAATTTTAGATCATCAATTTAAATTTAGTAAGGTGACATATAGAAATTATAAATTAAAAAATATGAACCATTCTCTATGAAATAATGAAGCATTTATGATTTTAAGAAAACCAAAATCCCCTTTCCCCATGTAAGTTGTTTAAGCTGTTTTATGTCTAATGCTTTCTGTTTAATTAAGAAAGTATGATGTCTGTTATGGTAACTGAACTTAATTTCTTCCAAATCTAATTCTTGCTGTATCCACTTTTGTGCCAACAAAAGAAAATCAGTATCCCTCTCCAAACAAATGTGACTTGGAGCTTCATTTATTGTTTAAGTCAAAAAGAAAGACATTAATCTCTCACCTCCACAACCTCTCAATGTGTGTTGCAGACATTGTGTGAGACAAAAGTGTGGTTGCAGCTAATGTCAGTCAATGTATTGTTATGGGCCACATGTGTGATTCCCTAGCAGGCAGCTATCTGAAAGTGACTCACAGGAATCTCAGTCAGTGGGGATTAAAATCACTTCTACATCTCCCTTTTCTAGAGTATTAATGCCCGCCCATAAAGTGCTGGTGTTGTGAAGCATCAGATTTTGGTACTTGTACTGTATTGTTAATGGAATAAATTGTGAATATACTTTATTGTGCTCTATATTTATTTGTTTGATCATATTTGAATGCACATACAGTTTTAACATGGTAATCTGTTGTCTTAACTAAACCTTTGCTGGAAATCGGGAAAATGGGCACTTTTTTTTTTTTTAAACCAACGCCACTTCCTGTTGTATTTTTTCTGGTAAATACCTAATTTGCAAGAAAACAAGTGATCGTAGTGTATGTAAAATAGTGATTGTAAATTTTTTGTCCATGGTGATTAATAGAATTAGGTAATCAGTTTTGCTTTTTACATGAAAATTTCTTTAAAAATAAGTATATTACGAAAAGCAAAAGCATAAACCATTCCTGTGAATTTTAGAAAGTTTTGCAATGCCTTTGAAAAGAACTTTTGCTGTTCAGTGAAAAAATTGTCATTGAAACATCATTATACACTGGAATGCTATGATATTTTAGTAAATTTTCTGAGAATGGAAACATAATGGTTGTATACAGTGTACACTGGTGTACAAAAATTAAGGACGAGACGGTTTTTTCAATATAACTTTGTACAAAAGCTTTTCAAATCAACACATTTAATACCGTAAGATCCCCAATACGTAAGGACATGAGTAATGTAAGCAACACTTACTAAAATAGAAATCGGAGGGATAAAAAGAAGCTTTGTTGAAAAAGTAGCATGGAGCGCAATGCGACTGAAGGCCGAAACATCCCTGTGATGGGTGTCCAGCAAGAAACATCTGGTCTTTAATAGGGGATATGATCTCCCCTGGCTGCTAGACAGGTTTCACATCATTTGTGCATGCTGGATATGTGGTTGTTAATGAGCTGTTGAGACACTGCTGCTCGTTCCTCTTGTAGCACCAATCGCAGTTTCGGAATCGTTACTGGCGATAAGTTACGTGCTGCCACGGGTCTCCCTAGAAAGTTCCGTACATGCTTGACGGGATTTAGATCCAGAGACCTTGCCGACCAATCCATGTGTTCAATATCTTCACTCTCCAACAGTTACTGTGCGATGAGGTGGAGCGTTGTCGTCCATGAAGAGGAACTGAGGACCCATAGCCCTTGTGAAAAGACGCATGTAAGGAAGAAGAACCTCGTTACAATAGCAGTCCCAGGTGACGAACCTCCTTGGGAGATATGAAGGTCGGTCCGGCTACCAAGCATTATGTCTGCTCGAACGAGAACTCCGCGACCTCCAAAACAGTCCCTTTTGATGATGTTGAAGGGGTTATTGCGTGTTCCCCGCTCTGTCCAGATGTGTATGTGTCTAGAATCGCAACTCAGACTAAATCTGCTCTCATCTGTAAAGAGTACTCGTCCCCATTCATTGTCTCTCCAATTCCGGTGTTCCCGGCACCACAGAGAACGCCTTCTCCGATGGGCAGGCGTTAGAGGTACACACCGTACAGGGCGTCGTGCAAACAGACCACCACCGTGCAGTCTTCTGGCCACGGTAAAACGCGATATCGGTCGTCCAGTCGCCTGTGTCGTGTGTCTAGCGATTTCTCCCGCTGTCTGCCGCCTGTTTCTTCTGGCCTGTAAGGCAATATACCGGTCATCTGCGGGTGTGGTTCCTTGTGGACAACCACTACTAAACCCCCGGATAGCTGTTCCTGTAGTTTGAAATTGTCTCCAAAGTCGTGAACGATGATGTGAGCAATTCCGAACTCTGCAGCCACACTTGTCACACTGCGGCCTTCCTCCAACTTCCCAATGATTCGACCTCGGATAAAAGCATCCACATGTCGTCTAACAGATTGATTATTCGCCATTTCTCGCTGAGGCAGCAACTCGGTGTGATTTTAACTGCTATACGGCGTGCAATCTCTTTGCCAGAAATATTGATCTTACACCGACAACATGCTTTATACTACTCAGACACTCCCCCATTACGTCTACCTGCATATCTGCGCATGTGCTACCTTACATCACCTTACTTAATCTCCTGATTGGTCTTTCTGTCCGCTCTCCCTCTTCGTTCAGCTGATATGCTAATTTTTCGACTTCGTCCTTAATTTTTGCACACCAGTGTATTGTGAATATTCAAGTTTGTGTTATTTGTAATTTCTACTTTTTCATAAATGTTCATTCTTAAATGCTCATAAATGTTAAAACTGCAGTACTGTTATTTTTTTCCATGTGTTTTTAAATTTCATTTGAGGAATATTGTTTTAACATTTCAAAAATATAATTGTAATAATGTAAATTTAATTATTAGTTCATGATTACTGTTGCATATTATTTCATTTAATAATAAAATTTCAAGACTTAAAATTTAAAAAAAAAATTAAAATTATAAAAAACATTTATTTATGGATTTATGAATTTTTTCAAATATATTCAGAATAATATTAGTTTAGAATATGATGTATTGAAAATGAATTAACTGCCTTATCCATCTGACTGGCAAGGCCGTAAATATGCAGCCTGGAATATTATCTGTACTTTTTTTAAGAAAAGACATATTTGTGCATTTTGAAATATGTCCAAGAATTTAAGGCAATATATTAAAAATACATAAATCCAAGTATAAAGGTATAAAGTACCAGTGGCATTTTGTAATTCAAAATCGAGAGAATACTTTTTTCTCATGGCAGTTTTGAAAAATTTGGGGTTTCTTAACAAAACTCTGTCAGTTGGAAGGTTAATGAAAGCAAACCATACGATAATTTATATGAGGAGACTTTATCACAACTACTTCTGAAAAATGCCATTGTACTTCATATTTTTTCTTTTACAGAGTAGAACTTTTGCATTTCATCACTTAAGTATTTGATTTCACCTGTACCTGATGAACATTTTAGGTTATTATGTAGATGATGAGGATGTTGGAGCTGGTAGTTTTTATACAGTGAAGTTTGAGTCATAGGTGTTTGATATATTTCTTTGCTTTTGATATAATTCATAAAGCATAATAAGCATTATGAATAAATGCCTTCTTCCTAAGCATAATGAGGGAATATAAAACCATCTTCATAAATCTAATGAAAGAATGCAAGTGCCATGGTGAGTGCACCTGCTGTTTAATAATTGCTACCATGTGGCTTAAATATTTTCAGCATAACTGATGATAAAGAGAGGTGGCACGCTGCATAGTGGTTAGTCAAAGGGAGGTGTGAAAAGAGTAAGATTATTTACTGATGTTAGATTAAAAGTAATGAAATTGTTTTAATTCTCTGTAGTTTGATACATTATCACATCATTACAGTTGATTTATAAATGTTTTGCTTTAAATATTGTGATAAATAAGATAATAAATGAAATCTATTATGAACATTTTATCGTTTTACAATGGAAAGGAAAAACAATCAGATTGAAAAGAAGTCTTTAGGGGCTATTACAAATTAAAGTTAGAAGTTTATCTTGTCTGTATAATACAGATATATTATTATTACAGATGCATATTTATCAGTTTAAATTTTACTTTTCATTTTAATCTTTCATCCTTTGTGTAGGTACCACTCCTCATGCTCCTACAAATGTGACTGTCAATACGAGTTCATTCGATGCTACCCTTACTTGGCTTCCAGCTTATGATGGGAACTATGAACAGACCTATGTTATATGGTAAGTGAAAACAAATATAATTTAATTTTTCTGATTAATAATAAAACATTTTAAAAACTTATCAAAATACAGTAATATTATTAAATTCAAAGAAACGAAAAAATATTAATAAGCCGTAAATATTCTTTTAGGTATCGCTTGGCAGATCAAGGCATTAGTGAGTGGCGTACTGTGAGGGTTGTACCTGAAGGTGCAACAACAGTGACACTTTATAATTTACAGCCAGATACAGAATATGAATTTCAAGTTTTATCCAGGAATATTTTAGGTGATGGTTTGTTCAGCCCTATTGTTAAAGCCCGGACTAAGAGTAAGTTATAGTACTCAACTTGATAATTTTTAGTTTTGTAATTTTGAATTTTATTAGTAATTTATGTGTATCCTTTAATTTTAGTGTTGTTTAAATGAAAAGCAAATTTCTATTTATTAAGTAAGATACCTTAGTGATTGAAAAATGAATATTGAATAAAAAATTTTTACAAAAACTTGAAAATAAAAATATAATTTGAAAATGTAATTTGAGTTAATAATAATAATTTGATTTTATAAAAATTTTGAAAAAAAAAAAGCGTAATCTTTGAGAAGGTGAAAAGACTTTTGAAATATTCTTATATTTCTCCTTTTTTGTTTTGACTTAACTTAAAAACAGCTTTTGAAAAATCAAATAATTAGTTTCATTTAAATATTTACTTTTTTTTTTTTTCTAAATCGTGATAGACTGCAAATAAAATGCTCAATTTCAGCCATTATTTTTAACTATATTCCTTTTCATTTTTAAAGAATTTTTAGTTAACAGATATAAAGCTGTAAAACTTTCATTTTATAAATTTGAAGTGCATGTGTTAGAATATGCTAAAAATTGAAAAGCATCATATTTGTTTTGAATGTTGAATTTAGCTAGATGCAGGATTTAATACAGAAGGTCATAAGGTAATCTTTTTAGTAGTAAAGTTTAAAAAAATGAAACTGACTAATTTTGGATCTGGCTGATATTAACTTACATAGTTAAATAACAAATGCAACAAAATCTCTATTAATCCATTTTAGTAGATACTTCCAATTGATGAATCATTTCTGAATCTTGGTACTCTTGAAAGAAAAACCAGTGCAGGTTCATTTAACAGACACTCCTTGATAACAGGCAAAACATCTTTGTCGCACGAGTGTCCATTACTGAGAGATTTGACTTCGCTTATGGTATTTTTCCTTTCACTTATCTGTCAAGTAAAGTGTTACTTTTATGGTAGTTAGTCATCTCTCTAGTTTATCATTTGTTAAAATAGGTAAAATTAAAGCTTGACTGTCATGCATTCAATTAACTAGAATATTTTAGAAATCTTTTTTTAAACGAAAAATTACACAAATGAGAAATTTGTAAATGCATCACGAAGTATGTATAGGGTTATTACTTATTATTCCACTTATAACATTTAAAATGGGAATACAATTACACAGCTTTCTTTCAGAAGATCTCTTTTTTTTTTAGAAACTATTTTTGACTAAAAATGATGCCAAATTGTGCGATTTAATATCATTAATGGATGAATGTAAAGTCACAAACAACTATAAGATCTTCATAGTATTTTATGTTCTCATGAGCTGGTTTAGTTTTTGTAAAGAAGGTTGTAAAGCTGCCATTGCATATTGAAAAAATGACCAAAATTTAAGATGTGGAACAGCATGTAGTGGAATATTTCAAAAGTTGCAGGATCTTAGCCTAAAATAAAAAGTTGCATTAGTAGGTATGATAACCAGCTTTATTTGAAAATGTATTAACAGTGGTAATGCAACATGAAAAATTATAATACGTTGTTAAAGTTTTTTTATATGCTATATTTGTAACATATGTCTGTTGATCATGTGACTAAACAAAGAGCTGTCTGTTCCTTTGGACTTTTGCCAGTATGGTTTTTGCAAGTTTTGTGGTATCTCTACTAGGTTTCGTGGTCAACAGGATTTTATTATCAGTTGAGATGTTTTATTTTTATTTATTTTAGGCTAATGAAAACACATCTTTTATGTCTTAAATGAGGTTTTTCTTTTTAAAAAAATTGAGGCTTTTGATAACAATTAAAATGACTATTTTTATAATTTAAGGCACATTTTTTCTTCTGTTCATTTGGGTTTTTTAATCTTGAATTGCATTACTGTTATTATTATTGTATTGTGATTGGGCTGAGCTGTCTAAAATTTTCACATATCAAGCATGCGTCATTGTGACGATGTCACATTACATTGAAGTTCATTAATTGTTTACAACATTATGGCAGTATCTAGGTGTTTGCATCAGATTCCATTGATGACAGTTTTTGTTCACCAACTTGTATTGTAAGCGGAGGAAAGGATTGCATCAGACAACTAGCCACTTCACTTCTGTTTGTCTGTGTAGCTGAAGGCATTTTGTGATTGGTTGCCCTTCTGATGCTGGAATTTTTTCATTGGCTGTAAAACTGAACCGTCAATGTAACTGTGGGACTTAATAAAAAGCGAGAAATTTGTGCACCTCGTGCTTTTTGAGGAGGTAGAGCTGGAGATGGTGCGTGGAGAGAGTGAGGAGTGCATGGTGAAATACGAGGCATTTTTTTCAGGCTTCTTGTGCCAGCTTTCTTTGTCTCCCTGTGGGAAATAGTATGCAGTTAGTGAGTGATTTTTTTTTCTTCTTTCTGATGTTGTGATCTACTAAATTTCTGGCCACTTCTTTCTTCTTGGCTTTTTTCGCCCGGTGGTCAATTGATTTCCGATGAAAGAAAACTGTATGTGCTTGATTTTGGCACTTGCTATGACCTTTTTGAGAGTCCATTGATTACATGTTCCCTGAGTGAGGAGGCCTCATATCGTTCAGTGACATGATAGAATTATGAAAGTACTAACTCTTCAAAATTGGATTTACGAATAAAGCGATCATCTGATGAGTATGTTTCGTAAGTGCTTATTTTCTCGTCACGTTGGGCTATAGACCAAGATCTTGCCCTGGGGTAAGTTACCACTATACATATCACTATATCAACAAATGATTTATACCAGCTTCACACACCAACAAAATTATTACAGTCATTTTCCTACGTTTCCCGGTAGTCAAGCTTTTCCTGTGGTTATAAGTTAAGTAGTAGTAGTTGTCTTTAATTGTTCCTGTAATCTTTTTTTTTTCTTTACAAATTGGTGATCCTTATAATTTTATCAGTTGATTTTAACATGGATTATATCTCTTGCACAGATGCAAGAATTCAAGAATTTTTGAGGACTTGCAGTCATATGTTTGATTTTTTTCACAATTAATTTGTTTGAATTTCTTTTTAAATTTTATCTAATGTGAAATAAAAAATTAAATTATAGCATTTTGTATAAACTGTCATTTAAAATAAAACAAGCAACTTATACATAAAGCATAATTTAGCGTATAAAATTTTTTATACTGTAATGCAGAGTACCCCCCCTTTTCTTTAAACCTGAAGTTATGAGACACCTTTACTTTTGTGTTGTTTGTTTTTGTGAATAAACATGTTTTCATATCTGTTACAGTCATGTTCTCAAATCTGATTGTCCAAGTTTCCACAGATTACTATAACATTAGTTCAAATCCACAGATTATTATAACATTAAGAAATTGTATGAAGAGTATTTAAAGAAATAAATAACTTGTTAAGGTGATCCAAAAGTTATACATATCAAACTTTCAAAAATTATGCATATGTCAAAATGGGCATTAATGGCAGATTGTTTCAATGCATGACATCGCTATACTGTTACAAGTAATATATCACTTGCAATTTAGGCTGTTTGTTTGATGAAGACAGGTTTTTCCCAATCAGAAAAAATTTTAATGATTGAGCACTACTTTACAGTTTTAGATTTGACAGCGATACCATCTTTCTTACTTTGTTGGTGACTAAATGTTTTATTCTTGACTTTGTTCATTTTGTCTGAACTTCAAAAAAAATGAGCAACCATTTAATTTTTTATGATGAAGACTTCCAGCTTCTTAAAATCAGGTTAACAGACAGAAAATCATTATACTATTAGGCTCATGAGCATTTAAAAACGATCTCTTTAAATGCTTCAACAATTTCTATGTGCTGTTAAGTAATGCTCAGTCAAAAAAATTTGCTTTGCTTGGGAAAGACCCATCTCCATCTTGTACTAAACAAATGTTTTTTTAATGTTAACAGTGTAATCTGCTGCTGGAATCTCAAGTGATATATTCCTTGTTATAGAATGTGAGGATCAACCATTAAAAAAATTTTCCATAAATATCCATTTTGGAATTTCTCCATTTTTTTGAAAGTTTGATGTATGTGATTTTTTATCACTCTACAAAATGCACCTTGAATGAAAGTAGAAATGTAGAAGAAAATGAAAGTAGATTCAGTCATTCTTTGAAATTATCTGATAACAGAACTATTGATATACTATTTTTCCTTTGCTTTGTTATTTTCATATATTGCTAATTCTTTATTTTTATGCTTATAAGAGTGGAACTAAGACAAAGTACCTAATAAAGTGTACAGTGAAATTTAAAAGTGCTTCAGTATTACTTTATTTAATGTTGATAATATTTGGTAATATGTATTATTGCAATTAAATGAATTAAACTTTTTACAATTAATTAAATCAATCAAAACTTATTTATATTGCAAAACTGTTGCATTACATGACATTTATTTACATACTACAGTGCAATATTTATGCAATAAAGTGTAAAGGTTGTTTCATATAAAACTGAAATAGATCTTAGAATATCTATAGATTAGGAGTATTTACTCGTTCAAAGACAGTTTTTAACATCTTTATGAAATTAGGTTTCTTCTGAATTTCTTAATTTGCAACAATGCGTTTGATATTTATGTTAGCTGATTGAAAAGTTTTAAAATGAAATCTTATATTTAGAGTCTGGATCTGTATTTTTTTTCTCCTTTCCTGAATTTTAGTTAACTCTTTTCACAGTATTTTTTACAAACAGCTTAAAAACATGATTAGAACATGATTTGTGATATCCTCTACAGCACCTAGGGGATGACACTTCCTCATCTGAAAGGTTCATTTTTATGCATAATCACCTTAATGATGAGAGTGCCCAGAAATCATGCCATTAAGTATAAGGCTATATACTGGATGAGAAATCATGTCATTAAGCGTAAGGTTAAATGCTGGATAAGAAATCATGCCATTAAGTGTATAGGCTATATACTCCTTAATGATGAGAATGCCCCCAAATCATGTCCTTAAGTATATAGGCTATATGCTGGATGGCTTACTGCCAGTGCCACAAAAGGAACATGCAGCTAGGCAATTGACCTGAGACAAAACCACAGTTTTTATAGTCCAGTCTTTTTTCCTCTTGGCTCCGCATAGATGTCTTTCAAGACATTTGCATAATAGTCTCTGTTTACTATCTGCCCACCAGTGTGCAGTGTTGGCATCTGTAACTGAAATGGATAACTTGCCAGAATGTACTTTGTCAGTCACTTGCATGCTGCTGCTCTGAAATTCCTCTGTCATTCAGATACTGAAGCATGACCAAATTTTTCATTGCCAAGTCCATGTTGTAATATTCCAGTCTTTTGTTACAGTTTTTCCAAGTTTAACACAAGATTCATTCACATCTGTGCTATGTCAAACAGTAATCTTCCTCACCCACTACAACAAACATACCATGTGTTTTCACTCACTGTAACTAAATACTGAAAATTATGCATGTCCCCAGCTGCAGATTCAAGTGTATTGAAGAATAGTTTTCATAAAACCAAAGTCAAAAGTGCCATGTGTAATATCGGGAAAGAGAACTAATGCAATCTTAAGACTTTTCAGTTAGCTTTTATAGTTTTCTTCAACATATTACCTAGAAAGGAGATTTATATTAGCTGTCTCTAATTTGCACATTTATTTCTTATAGCATGGGATTACCTTGGTGGTGTTTATCCTACTGATGCTTATGGGGCTACTTATATTCCTACAGTACAAAAACCTTCTGGTAACAATTTTCTTCTGATTATTAACTATTTGCAAAATATTTAAAAATTTAAAACATTTTTAATTCTTAATTATCTTTTCAAAATTTTCCCATGACTTTAAGTTGTTGCAAAATTTGAAGAATCTCTCTGAAAGAATACAACCATAGTGTTATCATTTATAATTAACTGAGATAGTAACATTTTAGTTTAAGAAATGTGATTGTGCTTGTTACATAAAATTTCATTTTATGTCATTAAAAAATATGAACGTCAATTTAATATTTTACAGAATCGTAGGCTGTTTATTCAATTAAATTTTCTACTGAAATAAAGTGACCTTTTTGTGTAAAGGTGAAGCAAATTTGATTTTAAATTATTTTCACTTTCTGTACTGGACTAACAAATATAACATCTTTTGATGTTAAATATTTGTTGCGTTTAGAGATTTTGCTTTATTTCTGTTTATCCAAAGCAGTAAAAATAAGAAATATTTAACCCTTTCACTGGCGCTTAGCTAAAATACTCTTTTCTGTAATAAAGTGCATTATAAACTTAATGTTCTGAACCCTCTTAAACATTATTTAGCTATAAATAATTTTTTGGATCAGGGATCTTTTGTCTAGGGGGTGGCTAGTTGCCCACTTAAGCCATTTAGCTCAGCTGTTAGGACAAAATTAATTTACCTTATTATGACAACTTTTTATGAGAAATTAATATTTATGGAAATAACAATGTTAGTATTAATTAAATACAAAATATTTGAGGAATAAAGAAATAATAGTAAAGTAATAATTGTAAAATAAGTGTACAATAACATTGTTGTACATATTGAAAGATTTTTAAGTAAAAAGTTTGAAATATAGTTAATAAAATTTTAGATTAGAAAATATGAAATGTGGTATAAATTCCATTAACTATTTAGTATAAATTTTTTTAAACAAGTAGGACCATCTGATTGGAGGCACAGTGGGATGTTGCAGAACTTGCACAGTCATTGAGAACAATGAACTTTTTTTGTACTACAAAGAGCACATCTTCTGTATAAGCCTCTTCTGTTTTTACAGGAATATGTTTTGCATCTTCTGTGCCTTCAACAATATCACTATCATTAGATACTGCTAAACTATCATTTGATGGCAAATCTTCAAAAATAGCAAGAGCCTGTTGTACAGATAAGTTCTTTCTAGACATTGTACTAAACTTAAAAATTATGTTGAAATTAAAACAATAAAAGAAATATACTTTAATCTTATAAAAGCTAATTAAAAATAATAAAAAAGATTATCCACCTAGAGAAAGTATTCTAAACTTCGTCTCTAAAAAATCCTGAAGATTCAGGTAGAACAGAAAACCTATACTGAGAGTCAAATCAAGCCCAAATCATAATTCTCACTCCTACAGATACACATGTTTCTCTGAAGTGCGGTGTTTTCAAGGTCAATGTTACTGCTCTATAAGGGCAGTGGATAAACCCTGTATCTGCGTCCAAAAACCTAATAAAAATTATTTTTTGCTTGTGAATTAGTTTAATTTATTTAAATGGTAGAAAAATATACATTAAAACTGTTAAAATGTTTTGCATAAATTTAAATTTTATTATTTAAAATAATAAAATTTCAATTTGCAATACTTATGCAGTGATCGTACAACTTCAGCACTCCACCAGAGACCATAATTTGATAAGAATGTGTAGTGCTGCCGTCTGCAGTGATTTTTGTGCATTTCAGCTTCAATCAATGTAGCCACTGCGCACTTAGAGAAAAAATTATTTTTAAGCGACTTGACTTTGTAGCCATTGCCCTTGAAAGAGTTTTAAATGCTGAAGTTTTTGCATAACAAACATGAATATATTTGTTAACATTCTTCCTTAAGAGTTGTGGAAGAAATTTGTGCCTTAAAATTTTGATTGATTGTGTGTGAATAGTGTGAGCCTAGATACCTAATAAGAGCTATCATTGCTTTCCTGCAGGAGTATCATCATAAGTTGTTTGTTTATTTTTGGTGCTCTTTAAAAATCGTTCTCTCAAGTTCAAATATATCAGCGTTATGTAAAATATAAAATTGTTTGCTTTGAAATTCTGATTGAAAATTGATTTTTCATTGCTTAATTAGCAATCTCAGGATTGCCACGCTACCTGGAAAACTGGAAAAAGTCAGGTAATTCGAAAATTGACCAAAAAAGTCAGGAATTAAAATATTTTAATCTAAATCTGGAAAAGTCGGGGAATTTCATACAGCGATCGCCCAAAAAAGCGAGTTTTGCGCCAACGTTGGAAGCGATCACTTTCTTGGCGTGCGTTAGCATCACTCGGGCAGCTGGCATAGAGCCAATTTTTGCAGCTCCAAACAGATTGTCTTTTAGAAAGGCAAAGCAATTTTCCAGTAACTTTGGTTCCCAGATATCTCAAGAATCGAAATCTGTTTAATCAGCGGTATCATGGAGGTTAGAATAGCCTCTGTCTACAGTACACACGGTGTTTGGCGACATTATGATGAGCAATAAACGGGCCATTTCGGTGTTGGCGGCAATTTTTCAAAATTGTGATAAGGCCGTAGCGTATATACTAGGATTTTACCGCAAGATCTTTTAAACATTCTTTTTTTTTCTCTTTTTAATAAATGTCTTATTTGTCATTTTGCGGTAAAATAAAAAAAAATAATAATTAGTCATCTAGGCTAACCATTTAATATAACTATATTTGCCAAAATATCGTTGATTATTGTAATTCAGTTTTTTTTAATTATTTTAATGTTATTCATATAATTTAATGTTGCTTCTTACCCCCTAAATTTATTTATTATTAGTAAATCATGCTTTCGAATTTCAGAATTTTCTCTGGCATAATCTTAAACTAATTCTAGCAGTATGATGGCATAGCATCACAAAATTCAATGCACATATTTTTTGCTTATGTATTCAGCTGAATAAATATAAAGTGCCTGAATTTATTAAAAAATATTAAATAGATTTCTTTCGTTTAGCAGCAAAATGTCAGTAAAAAAAAGGAACTGTTTTTTATCCATACTGGGCAGACTCTGATCTCAATTCTTCAGTGGAAAAAACAACTCCTATTAGACTCTGATCTCAATTTTTCAGTGGAAAAAACAACTCCTATTATACTTATAATAGTAATCTTTAAAGATAATATCAGGGGTGTTTGTGCTTCGGGGAAACCCCGGAATTCCGGGGATCGTCGTTCAAAAGGAAGTAGGAATAATAATGAATTATTTATTTTGATCTGGGTAATTTTGTTTGCTTTGAAAGCAGAAAACGCAAGGTCAGTGTGTGTGGTGAAAACTTTTCCTTTCTTTCTCCAAAGACAGTGATAATGCGTGAAAAGGGGGAAAAAACTTCTTTTTTGTTCTTTCCTTATTGCGAGTTATGACTCATTCCCCCGGTTCTCGGACATTCTCTTTGGGATTCTTTTCGGCAAGTAGGCGCGGCAGAAAAAAAAGGGAGAGACTTCGTTCGACCAGATGTGCGATCATGTGACTCTGGGTTCAAAGGTCTTATCTCTCCTGGCGTGGCGCCAATGAGTAGAAAAGGAGGTTTTTTTCGCCGTATTAGCTATTTGTCATTGATGGCTTCGCAACTTTTTTTTTCCCGCTGTGTAAAATTTTCGTTTCATTTATCGATGCACGTGTAAATTTTTCGTTTCGTTTATTGAAATATTTTTTTATTTATGTACGCAAGAGAATTTCACTATGAAGTTTCTCAATATAAATAGTGATATTATACAATTAGAAGAAGGTGTCCGGAATGCATTTAGGTGGAATTGGATTGAACGGAGAGATGGTAGTGGGGATACCATCAGCACATGGTGCAAGAAAATAAACGTTGCTGGACAAGCATATTGTGTTTTTTGTAACTCACTGCTGAAGTATGGTGGGGAAGGATTCAAGGCCTTTCACAAATCATTCTAAAACTGTGACTCACATAAAATATTCAAAGTGCATTAGACAATCAATGACTTTAAATAATTATGCTAATTCAAAAAATACTGATGACTTACTGGAGACTGATGCTCGGCCATTGGATATAGTGACAAGAAAAGCACGCCAAGAGGTATTAATAACTTCGTTTATCGCCGAGAATTCTCTTTCTTTCAATGTAGCTCCCAATTTAATTGAACTCTGCAAACAGTTAAGCCGCGATCAGACGGCACTAAACTCGTTGCAAATGTCCAGGACTACTGCATGTTATAAGATGAAATATGGGCTCGAAAAAACTAAGGATCTCTAAATTTGGATGAAAGTACTAGCAATGCTCAAGAAAGTATACTGGCAATATTGGTGCAGTTTTATGACAACAATCAAAATGAAGTTGTAGTTCATCATTTTGCATCTCTAAAGATGGAATCTTGCAATTCAGAAGCTGTTTTTAAAGCAGTTGTTAATACTATTGAAGATAATAATATTCCATGGGAAAACTTAATTAGTGTATTAATGGACTTATGTAGCACCATGCATGGAAAAAAAAAGGGTGCTGAAACCAGACTACGATCAAACAAAGCACCCCACTTATTAGATATTGATGGTGACACATGTCACACAGCTAATAACTGTGCAAAAAAATTTGCTTCATGTTTTGATAGATACTTAGATTTGTTTGATGACATCTATTTTGATATGAAAAGCTGCAGTAAAAGAGAAATTTTTTTCAAAATCTGTGAATCCTTTGCCATTAAAAAACTGAAGCCCTTGAAGAGACCAGACCATAGGTGGGTGTACATTTTTATATGTTTTAGAAAGAATCAAAGATCTGTGGGATGCTCTTATTGCATTTTATTTTCACT